>MU105671.1:0-25115 GCA_012274485.2 Sinapis alba | reverse complement strand
GAGGAGGAGGAGGAGGAGGAGGAGGAGGAGGAATCTGAAATCGGTAACCTTGATCGGTGATCGATTTCGATGGTGGGTTTATCAAACAGACGATTTAGAGAACAAATCAAAGAGTTTATTGATTGAAATCGGGGTGTTTGATGAAGAACAAGGTAAGAACAAAGCAAGAAAGAGTAATATGAAAACCCTAGTTTCTAGGCTTGTTCTCGATGTATCTGTATGTCCCTTCTTCCTCCTAATCCCTTCCTTTATATAGGTTCTCCAAGTATTATTGAAGTCGGTTCGATGGGATACATGGGCCGACTTCGATATTTGATTTTGGGCCGAGTTTGCGCCTAAATGGGCCTATGTGGGTAGATGTAATCTATCCCCAACAATAAGTCCCCCCTAGTTCATTGAATATAACCCTACTACGTATATTCAGGGAACTTCTCTGACTAGGTGGATTTGAGGCGTGACCTCGGCTATATTTCATCTCGGTAGTCATATGGGAGTTGATTCTTTTCGACTATCTCCTGTAAGTCCGAGAATATTCTCCTTTTCTCGACTCATTGTCGTTTTATTCCGTGAAGATTAAGCGATCTTCTTAAAGTAACCATGTCTCGAGATTCGTCGTTAGTGGGACACGTGTCACAAATATAGGTTGTAGACCTAATCACTACGCCTGCTCGTCTCCTTTGCCGAGATTTTTCTATAAAAGTTCCCTTCAATCTTCATTTTCGTATCTTCTTGCTGCTTCACTTCAGAATCAAAGGTATTTTCCTCTGCCTTCTCTCTTCTTTCTCTCTCTACACATTGATTCTCCTATCAGAATGTCCTCCCCCCTTCTCCGGTGTTCTTCGAAAGGAAAGGCAGTCGCCACTGGTTCTGATTCAGAAAGCTCCGGTTCACCGCTGATACGCAGACCGAGAACGATAACGCTCGGAGGGATGGATGATCCGAGACCAACAACTGCAGATTTAGCCTTGCTCGACGACAACGAACGTGATGTTGTTAGATATAGTCTTGAGCTGTAAGATCAAGAAGCGAGTGGTCACGCTCCCGCCAACGATATGGAACAGGACGTTGAACTAGAATCAGACCGGCCGGTCACTCCCAGTGCCGACATCAATTCATCCAACAGGGACAAAAACTCAGCCGAGAAGATCAGCTTTACTTTGGCCGACTTCCTTTCGATGCGATGGACATAAACCAACTTTGAATTTGATGAGGAAATAGATCCAGAACAAGAGCGCACACTTAGCGTCAAAAAGAATCAAAACTAGGTTAATCATCTTCCGACTAAGTCTTCCTTCAAAAGCATTCGAAGACTTATCTTTCAAACGAACCTGCCTGCTGGGTTCTCGTTCCTCATCCCGGCAGAGCACCAAAGGCCTTGGACTCCTCCAGCAGGGTACACTATACGAGTCGTGGTTTACGAACTGTTCGCTCTGGTGGCCTCTTCCTGAGTTCCTGACAATGTACTGCAACCGACGAAAAATTGCTCTCGGCCAGTATACCACGAATGGGATCAGAATCATGGTGACGCTGACGGTTCTAGCTGCCGAGTTAGGTATCACGATGTCGGTCCGACTCTTCGAAGAACTCACAATGCCAAGTATCACCGGCAAGACGGGATTCTTCTACGGGAAGATGGTTCCTAAGTACAACGTGATTACTGGGAAACCGTCGAAAGTCAACTTCTGGCACCATCGCTACTTCTACGACAAGATCAATGAAGCGTCCTTCGAAGATCCCTCTGTAGTTTTAAACGGATATTTCAATGCCAACATTGGTACGACTTTGAATCTTTAAATTATTGCACTTCTACTGATCTGCTTCATCTGTTTTCTCTTTGTTGCAGATCGTCTTTCCAAGTGGTCTCAAGGCGGTTCCGGATCCTTTCTTGAAGAAGTTGAAGCCATCAGGACACTGAGTCACCAGCACTGGCCAGATACCAGCGAAGCTCGTATCCAAGCTGCTTTGAAAAGAATCAGCAGAGGTAACCATCACTAAATTATACACCGATATTGTCAATAATATGTGTGGTTCTGATATCTTCTACCCTACGTACAGCCGAGGAGCAAACTGATATTCCATCGCAGCAACGAGGTCGTAGGATGGGCAAATTGGATCTATCGTCTCTTCCTTCTTATGCCGACACCATCGGCACCCTGGAACATGGTCGAGGATCCTCCGACGCTAGCAGGCCCGCCAAACGAAAGAGGGACTCGAATGTTCGATATGTACCTTCGCGTGTGAGTCGTAGTCGGTCTCCTCCACCCGAAAGATCAGAAGAGCATCTCGGTGGTGATCAACGGGATCAAGATCCTTTCGTAGAAGAAAATCCCCCGACCGACCCTGCCGATGAGGCCAGAATGATGGCGCTTACCGAGATGCTGATGGAAGAGCATCCAGTAGATCCATCTGTCGAAGAAGGGTTGCAAAGAGATCAGCCTCAAGAACCTGTTCTAGCGTCCCACGGTGGCGAGGTTGTCGAGTACCCGCATGTCATTGATTTCAAGTACCGATCTGTCGACGTCCCCTTCATCGAGGATCACGAAGCTCCAGCCCGTCTATTTCGCCAAATCAAGAAGCGAGGAATGCCAGAGTTGGACCAACTTCATCAGGATAGCCGATATCGGGAGATGACTCAAGCTGGTGCCATAGTAAGCTATTTCTTTGCCGACTTACTTCCCGGTTGTTTATCAGTTAACATAATTTTTTGCCGATTCCCCCTTTGCTCTTTTCGGTTTTTTAGGGAGATGAAGCTTGGAGCTCAGGAGGCTTCATTAGCGGCGAAGACTAGGTCTCTGAAGAAGAAGAGGAAGGAAATCGCCGAGTTGGCGTATAAATGCAGCTCTTATGAAAGTCAGGTCGAGGCCTTGGTTGCTGAAAAGAACGAAGCCGTGGAGAAAGCCGAGCTCGAGAGATCTCGTAGTGAGCTTCTTTCTACGGAATTGGAGGCATTGAAGGCTGAAAAGGAGCTCCTTGATTCTCGGTGCCTTAGTCTAGAACAAGAAAAATCTGAGCTTTCTCTGGACTTCGAGAGGACGACCAGGAGGTTGAGAGAATCTCGGGAGCACGAGGTAACAAAGGAGAGGCTGCGAGTCGAGTCTGTCTTAAGGCAAAAGGTTTTGCCGACGTATGAGAAGATGGGCCAGTTCATCGGAGAGCAAACCAAGATTCAATCAAAACTTGCTCTCTACTCTCAGGCGAAGGGGACCCAAGAAGGTTTGGAGAAGATCCAGACACAAGGCTTGTCTATGGACGATGTTCTTCAAAAGGCGCGAGCCGACAAAGCCCACCTCCTGGACGAGCTGCAAAAGATGTAGATTGTAGACGCTTCCGAGATTGATCTTCTTCCGATCGACCTTGACGAGCATGGTTCCAACTTGACCGCCTTCTCCCCCGGAGATATCCAAGAGCTTCGCACTTAGCCTGCCTTCTTTTCTTTTATTATGTTGTTGTAATTTCCTTCTCTTGTGTTGTTTTTATTTTTATGTAACAACTTCGGCCGAGTATGGCCTTTTGATTTATGATCATTATTGTCAATCGATTTACCTTTGTACTGATTTGAAGTCATTTAAAATGACCGCAAACCGATATTGATCGATGATCTGTCGCAAGAACCAGAATTAATGACGTATGAATTTAGTAATCCTTTGCAGAATAAACGAATAGGACTTTATTTCGTCAAATATGCCGACATCGTTTGATCGTACAAATAGGAAGAAACGTACTGGTTAACTTTTTTAAGTTACCGAGCAAATTTTTCCTCTTTATAGCCTACTGTGATGTCGCGTTCATCATTCGACTTAAGTAAATCCATTCGACGTGTTCGTCAACTGTGGTTCACTACCGACTTTGATCTCGTAGTACGAACTTCAAGTGGTTTAGTTGTTACGAGATCCGTATTCCGGGAATATGGATAAACATATTCGTTTTAGATGATCAGAGCGGGCCGAGTCATGATACAAATAAAAGAGGTTTATATATAATTTTTTGTTTTTGTGACTGAACCCGATTAAAGGCTGCCTACCTATCCGAGATGGGATCAAGTCACTCGTAGTTCTTTTTTGTTTTGTTTTTTTTGTGACTGAACCCGATTAAAGGCTGCCTACATACCCGAGATGAGATCAAGTCACCCGTAGTTTTGTGTTCTTTTCCTTAGGCGCCGAAGTAGCACTTCAGGTTGATCGAGTTCCAAGACCTTGGAATTTGTTCTCCAGAAGACGTCTCAAGTCGGTAAACTCCCGGTTTGACCATGTATGTTATTTTGTACGGGCCTTCCCAGTTCGTACCGAGTTTACCTGCTCTCCACTCCTTGGTATTCTCAAAAACTCTGCGAAGGACGAGATCGCCGAGTTGCAATGGTCGGGACCTCACTTTCCTGTTGTAATAGGACTCGGCAAGATGTTGATAGTTCTGAATCTGTAATAAAGCTTGATCTCATCGTTCTTCGAGTTGATCTAGGGCGTTGATCATCATTTCGTGATTCAAGTCTCCGTGTTGAGGCATCTTTAATCTCCTGAGACTGGTGACATTAACCTTGGCGGGAGCCATTGCTTAGACTCCATAAGCCAGTGAGAACGGTGTCTTTCCTGTTGCGCTCCAAGGTGTAGTTCGATGAGACCAGAGTACTCCATCCAATTCGTCAGCCCAGTGTCCCTTTTTGAGATCTAGCCTTTTCTTGATCCCGTCGATGATAACTTTATTGGTTGCTTCGGCCTGACCGTTTCTTGAGGATATCGCGGGGTGGAGAAACTGAGGTGAATTCTCCATTTTTGTAGCAAAAATCCCGGAATTTGTTCGAGGTGAATTGGGATCCGTTGTCGGTAACTATTTCGTAAGGAAGTCCATGGCGGCAGATGATGTACTTCCAGACGAAACTCTGAACCTCGTTCTCGGTGACTTGGACGTAGGCTTTAGCTTCTATCCATTTAGCGAAATAGTCAGCTAGGACGAGTAAGAAACGCCTTTGTCTAGAGCTCGGTAAAGGGCCGACTATGTCCACTGCCCACCGCATGAACGGATTCGGGGCTACAAATGTTTTTAGCAACTCGGTTGGTGAGTGTATGTTGGGCGCGTGTCCTTGGCATTTCTCGCATCGTGAAGCATACTCCTCGCAGTCAGTGACCATAGTGGGCCAGTAATGCCCTTGAGACTTAATTTTCAACGCGAGAGATCTGCCTCCACTGTGATTGCCCCCTTCCCCTTCATGGGTCTCGATCATAACGAGTTCTGCTTCCTATTTTCCGACGCAGGTAAGAAGCACTTTGTTCGCAGTCAATCGATGCAACTTGCCATTGATAGAAACGTAATTGGAACTTTTTACTTTGAGGCGACGAGATTCCCACTTGTCTTCCGGAAGTATCCCTTTGTCTAGGTAATCTAGGAAGGGGATCCGCCAATCTGCGTTTTGGGTTGTCGAGGTTGAGATCTCGGCGAGAATGGAAGAGATGGCGAGGACGTCTTTACCCACTGGTAACGAAATACTCTGGTTTTCAACTGTGTAGATGGGGATTGTCCATCTGACCCGTTCTTGCTGATTGCTTCCCAATGCGGCTAACGCATCTACGAAGACGTTGTCTTTTCTAAGAACCTTGATGAGTTCAAAGTGATCGAATTCTGAGGCCAAGTTTTTGACGTCACCGAGATACGCATCCATTCTCTCGTTTTTGGCTTCATAGTCGCCACTATACTGACTGGCAACGAGTTGAGAATCGCAAAAAGCTTGTAATCGCTTCGCCCCCACTACTTTGGCCAAACGAAGTCCGGCGATTAATGCTTCGTACTCGGCTTCATTGTTTGATGCCGCGAAGCCGAGTCGGAATGACTGCTCGATGAGTTCTTCGGTGGGTGATTGGAGGTGAACACATATTCCTGATCCTTTGTTAGATGATGCTCCGTCGACGTGCAAGATCTAACTTTTTACTAGATATCGAGGTCCGTTGCTTGATCATGTGGGATTTTGACGATGAAATTGGCCAAGACTTGAGCCTTAATTGTGGGCCTACTTTTATACGAGATGTCGTATTCGCTAAGTTCGATGGAACACATAGAAAGTCTTCCCGACTGGTTAGCATTCTGGACTATGGTTCGCAGAGGCAAGTCGGTGAGAACGACGATGGAGTGGGATTGGAAATAGGGCCATAGTTTTCTTGCCGACGTGACTACAGCGAGAGCCATCCTCTCGAGGGTAGGGTATCTTGTCTCGGCATCGGTGAGACGCTTACTAGTATAGAAGATAGGATGCTGCTCTCCTCAGTCTTCCTTTATAAGAACGCTGCTTACTGCCGAAGAGGAGACCGCGATGTAAAGATACAGGGTGTCGCCTGCATCTGGTTTTGCTAACAACGGGGGAGTCGTCAAGTACTGTTTCAATGCGGCGAAAGATTGTTCACATACCTCGTCCCACAAAAATCTCTTATTTCCACGCAACAGCTCGTAGAAAGAGAGACACTTGTCAGTAGACATGGAGATGAAACGGTTAAGGGTCGCAACTCGTCCGGTAAGACGCTGGATTTCTCGCGATGTTTTGGGATCGGGTAAGTCCAAAACCGCGAAGATCTGTTTCGGATTTGCTTTGATCCCTCGTTTTGTCACAATATAGCCGAGAAATTCGCCTGGAGTAAATTCAAAAGTGCACTTTGTCGGGTTGAGCTTCATCCCGTATTTGTTTAGGGTATCAAAACACTCAGAAAGATGTCGGATATGGTCGTTGGCGATGTGTGATTTGACAAGCATGTCATCGATATAGACTTCCATAGTAATTCTTAGCTTATCGGCAAACATCCTGTTGACGAGTCACTGATAGGTGGCTCCTGCGTTTTTGAGTCCAAAGGGCATTACACGATAGCAATATGTCTCGCGATCCATGATGAATGATGTTTTCTCACGATCATCCGGATGCATCATAATCTGATTATAGCCTGAGAAGACATCCATGAAAGAAAGGAGCTTGTTTCCGGTTGTGGACTCCACCATCTGATCAATATGAGCCAAAGGGAAACTGTCCTTTGGACACGTTTTATTCAAGTCGGTAAAATCGATGCACACCTTCCATTTCTCATTCTTCTTTTTAACTACGACCGGGTTGGCCAGCCAATCCGGATATTTAACCTCAGCGATGGACCCCGCCTCTAAAAGTCTGTCGACTTCGTCATTAACGGCTTTAGCTCTTTCGGGACCGAGTTTTCGTCGTTTTTGCTTGATGGGTTTATACATCGGGTCAACGTTGAGTCGGTGGGATGTGATAGTCGGGTCAATACCAGGCATGTTGGTTGTTGTCCAGGCGAAAGTTGATTTGTTTCGCGAAGGAAGGTGGTTATCTAGGTTGTGAGGTCGATACTTAGCTCAGAACCAATCCCGACGGTTCTGTCAGGATGATCAGGATCAATGCTGACTTGGATCGTTTCCTCTTTTTGCGGTGATAATTTCTTCTCTGGTTCGACGAGGAAAGTGACCTGCTGACTTTTGAAATCTGAGATTAACATGCTTCGTGCAAGGCGTTGGTTCCCTTTGAGCGTGAAGACGGTACCTTCCCTGGTAGGAAATTTTATACATTGATGATATATTGACGGGATTGCTTTCATCATGTGAAGCCATGGAGTACCCAGGATCGCGTTATACTGTGTTTTGGTATCGATGACAGAGAATTTAACGAGTTTGCTTACTCCTCCGACAAAGACGTTAAGGAGGATGGTTCCCAACAGGTGTGTCGATGAGCCGTTGAAACCGGTAAGGGCTCTCGACGAGGGCTTAATGTCCTTGAGATCCACCATCATCTTTACCAAAGTCTGCCGGAAGATAAGTTCAACCGAACTTCTGGTGTTGATGAGTACACGTGTGACCTCGCAAGTGCCGATTTGCAATTCCACTAGCAAAAGATCATTATGCGGCTGATCTATGTCGGTGAGATCCCCTTCCGAAAATGTTATTGATGTTTCCCCTTCACGCTTCGTCGGCCATCGTTGGGCGGTCACGGCTTTGCGTTGGTACTCCTTTATTGATTTTACCGAATCGTTGCACATGGGCGATCCACCACGGATTACGTTGATTCGGCAAAAAATGCTAGGGCACTTGTCAGATAATGTATCCCGCAGGTCAGGTGTTGCGGTGTTCTTCTTGGGGGTAAGCTTCTGTCGGAGGTCGTCCTCCGAAAGCTTTGGTTTCTTGCTAAGAAGGAGAAAATCTCGTAGATCGGTTGCAGAATGATCGCGCTGCAAATGATCTCGGAAGTCGTGGCTGTCGTTGACCTCTGAAGGCTCTTATTTTTACTCCGAAGGAGAACATCTCGCAGGTCGGTTACAAAACGTTTGCGCTGAAGATGATCTCAGAGATCTTTTTTGCTTTGTTCTTACCTTGTTCTTCATCAAACACCCCGATTTCAATCAATAAACTATTTGATTTATTCTCTAAATCGTCTCTTTTTTGAATCCACCATCGAAATCGATCACCGATCTAGGTTACCGATTTCAGATTCAACAATTGGCGCCGTCTGTGGGGAAGTCGAAAAGTAACGATCAAGAACATCAATCAAGACGATGACAGGATCTCCGACGAATCAAGTAGGTCAACAGCCAGTTGACCTAAATATCGTCTTGGCCTCTCTCGCTGCCGTGGTTCAAAGACTTGACCAGCATGATGCCGCGAACAAAGCGACTCAAGAACGTCTCGACGTAATTGCCGCCGCTTGCTTGCCTCCTCTGCAAGCAGACGATCAAGATTCAGATATAGCCCGACGACGTCTGTTCCAAACCACGATGCGGGATCAAGCAGCCGATCAAACAACCAATGAAGAACTTCTACGTCTTCAAGGAACGATCAAAGACATGTCTTCTAAGATCCATCAAGCCACGAGTTTTGCACAAGAAATCAATCGAGTTTTGGAAGCAACTCAAAAGACTCCGTTCACCAAGAAGATTACCGACGTCCGAGTACGACATCAGGACAAACTCCAGATACCATCTTTCCGCGGAGACTCTGACCCCAATGACCATATGACCAGCTTTAACATCGCTATGGGTCGAGCCTATTTCACCAAGGAAGAACGAGACGCTGGTTATTGTCAACTCTTCGTCGAAAGTTTAGCAGGGCCAGCCCTCACCTGGTTCTCTCGGCTAACAGCGGACTCCATCAGCACCTTCAAGGAACTTTCTACCGAGTTCCTCAAGCATTATTCTATGTATATTCGCCAAGGGGCTTCAGCGACCGTCTTGTGGAAAATTTCTCAAGGACAGAAAGAATCTCTTCGCGATTTCATGGAACGATTCAAGAACCTCGTCTCCAAAGTCGACGTTCCGGATAAACCGCAGTAGAGGCATTACGTAATGCGTTATGGATAAGGTCGTACTTCCGATCTGACCTCTACACAAATAGTACAATCACCCTAGAAGACGCGCTCCATAGGGCAAACTGCTTCATCCGAATGGAAGAAGATAACGCGGCTTACACCGCGAAGCAAAACACGTTAAAAGCTCAGTTAACACCAAGGGCGACGACTACCTACCAGGAACCTCGTCAGCATCAACCTAACGAGAAGAAAGGGAAAGTCTACTCGGCAACTGAGAAACCGGATGCTGCTCCCCCACACCGTCAACCGAGCGACCGTGGAACGTGTGGGACTGAACTCTGGACGGGAAGCCCCTAGCGTATGATGAAACCAAGTTCTGCACTTACCACAAAGCCAAAGGCTACGACACTAAGGAGTGCAAGCAACTTGCAGAAGCCCTATTCTCGGCATTCAAAAGCGGTGTCGTCAGACCTGACCCACCAAAGGCAAAACAAAATAGAAAGAAAGGGAGCTGGACAAAGAACCGACAAGCTAACGCCAAAAAACAAGAATCTAACCAAGCAGTCCACCCCGACGATCAGGATGCAGCTGCTCCACCCCGACCCCGTGACGATACCGACACGGAAGATGAAATACCGCAAGTAGCTCGGCGAATCAACCTTACCTCAGCGCACCCCTCGACTTCTTTCTTTTCTGAAGACGAAGACAACCTGGATCTCCGAGATCATCTGCAGCGCAAACGTTTTGCAACCGACCTGCGAGATGCTCTCCTTCAGAGTAAAAAATCAAAGCCTTCAGAGGTCAACAACAACCAGAGAACACGCGAAATACACCAGAGAATACGTTAAACAGACGCTGGTTCAATGAGTATTTCGTGTGTTCCTAGAGAGTTGGGTATTTCTCAACTCGTCAGGACATGAGCTCTACGAGGTGTCAGGTTGGAAATGAAAATTTTTGCTATGGCGGGGTCCTTATAATTGAAGATGGATGGATCACCAAAATTCACGTGGTTTCGCGAAATACACCAGAGAACACATTAAACCGATGCTGGTTCAATGAGTATTTCGCGTGTTCCTAGAGAGTTGGGTATTTCTCAACTCGCGAGGACATGAGCTATACGAGGTGTCAGGTTGGAGATGGAAATTTCTGCTATGGCGGGGTCCTTATAATTGAAGATGGATGGATCACCAAAACTCACGTGGTTTTGCGAAATACACCAGAGAACACGTTAAACCGACGTTGGTTCAATGAGTATTTCGCGTGTTCCTCTGCTATGCCGGGGTCCTTATAGTTGAAGATGGATGGATCACCAAAACTCACATGGTTTCGCGAATACACCAGAGAATACGTTAAACCGATGCTGGTTCAATGAGTATTTCGCGTGTTCCTAGAGAGTTGGGTATTTCTTAACTCGCGAGGACATGAGCTCTACGAGGTGTCAGGTTGGAGATGGAAATTTCTCCTATGGCGGGGTCCTTATAATTGAAGAAGGATGGATCACCAAAACTCACGTGGTTTCGCGAAATACACCAGAGAACACGTTAAACTGACGCTGGTTCAATGAGTATTTTGCGTGTTCCTAGAGAGTTGGGTATTTCTCAATTCGCGAGGACATGATCTCTACGAGGTGTCAGGTTGGAGATGAAAATTTCTGCTATAGCGGGGTCCTTATAATTGAAAATGGATGGATCACCAAAACTCACGTGGTTTCGCGAAATACACCAGAGGATTATCAGAAACGCCCACTCTAATCTATGTTTTTCCTCAAAAACTATTGTTTTGTAAATATCATTTATGAAAATGTAGGTTAGTGATCCATCTTCAATTACAACGACGCCACCATAGCAAAAATTCCCATCTCGCTTTGATCTTCCACGCTTAAATCCTCGCGAGTTCAGAAATACCCAAGTCTCTACGGAAACCCAAAATACTCACTGTTGAAACTCATGACGGCTTCTTGTTGAAAAGTGTCTTTGGTTGATTCAAGTTTCATTTGATCTTTCTTGTGTTATTCGACTGAGCTGACTAATTGTCTTTTATGTAAGTCTTCTAGTACATTATATGCTAGAAGACTTCCAGAAATTCTTCTATTACATTATATGCTAGAAGACTTTCCAAAAAATTATAGAAGACTTTCAAAATATTTTTGAGAATTATTTTGAAAAATTCTCAGAAAACTTCAAGTGAAAGATTATATTTTGTGAATTTGATTAAATTTTCTTAAAATTCTTTTTCTTTTCATTTTAGGAAATTTAACTAAGTTCTTGTGCTGTTAGGAAATGCTAAAGTAAATGAATGATAAAACCGAATGTTAGGTTGTTAGTTTCATACGCATGAAAATTGATAAGTAATATGAAAATGGCTAAGTAAATAATGGAAACAAAATGTGAGGTTGATAGAAAAGAATTTCTAGGTTGTTAGAATGGAACGTAGAATTTGATTTTGATTATTGAGTTACATGTGGGCGGTTTTGAGCGTTTTCACTAAGTAGTTTTGTATACTCATGTCTCCTTTGCGATCCATGTAAGGTTGATTGTATGGACTTGATCGCGAGGCTATAAAGACTATTGGGACTAGAGTGTTTGAACTTGGATAATGTTGACTAATTTTTTAAAGGTATTTTTATTATAAACTATATGATTTTAAGTATTTAATTTTCATGTTTCATTTATAAAGTTATAGTATTTCTGGTCATGTTCATCAAATAAAATTTGACTTGATTTTTTACTTAGAAATTTTCACGTGTTTTCGAAGATTTCTGGATTGGAGTGTTTTTTATTTGATTTTGGCGAGGATCATGTTTTTCTGCTCTTATGCAGAGAAATTCTGGCTCGTTTCCGAAGGATTTGGAGCTTATGCTCTTCAACATCAGATCCTCGGAAGGCGTTAGATAAACCAGTCTAGTCTCTTCACTGCGCCTTCTTTTGTTGTGTCAATGCTTCAATGTGGAGCAATATAGTGAGTGATGGCTTGATCCTCTTGAATAAAGTTCGATCTTGGGTGTCTCCTTCTATCAGCTCCTCTTTCATTTGATTGTTCTTCTCCTTCTTCAGAGTTTTATGTTGTTTGATCTGATTTGTTAAATGTAGAACCATAGCGTTTAGGCTTAGTCGTTGTCTCCTGAGGCAACTTGTCCGTTGGCTTTGTTGGAACCGTTTTATGTCTTGATTCCAGGGAATGGTTCTTCTTCCACTGCCTTAGGAGTCCGTAGGTTTTTGATAACTCGCTGGGTTTAGTTTAAATCTTGTGTAATCCTCGTTTTTATTATAATCTGATCCTCTAGTGTTTGAAAAGAAGATCAAATGCGGGTTAATAATGAATCTTATCTATATATAACTTTTACTCATTGTTCTATCTAATTTTAATTCATTTAAAACTTAAAAATACCTACTATCATATGTTGACAATATAATAGAATGTATTTATACTATATGAAAGAGTAGAAGATTAGACAAATAGTATGGCAAATTCTTATTTATAACTAGAAGGATAAGAAGATGAAAAATAGTATTTTTAGCTACTGACCCAAATACAAGATTAGTATAACTATATTCTTAATATATTATTGGAACTTGGTCATTGAGTTAATTGACCCGATAAATATTATCTGAAAATTATTGTGCGTAGCACATGTTCGATGAGCCTATCTATCCCTTGACTGCATCCTTTTGGCCTTCTAGATCCAATATTCTTTTTGTGCTATGAATTTTATTATTAGCTTTTAGAGTCAAAACAGATTTCTTTTTCTGGCAACTAGTTCCAGACTTGTGTATCTTTTTTTTTTTTTTGAACTTTGACTTGTGTATCTTTCTCTTTTAAGAAGAAAATTAGTTCAAAGAGAAAAGGAGTATATATGTTGTTTTTTGAGCAAAAAAAAAAAACATAGATCACTATGGATCCAAATTCGAGTTTTCATTTCATAATAACTTTAATTAATTAATATAAAGACATCAATGTATATAGATCACTATGGCAACCTCGTATGCATAAACGAGGATTTTTCTAGAGAATAATGAAGTGCACATGTTGTAGAAGTGACAAATGACAACCTCGTATGCACAAACGCGTGATTCGGTCATAATAAAGTAAGCAAATAATTCACGTATGATATGATATGGTTAAGATTGTTCAAAATGTCTTCACATCCTCATCATCATTATTCATCTTCACAAGGGAAACGTTTTTCTTCCAACTTTTTTTCACGGAAATTTTAAATAGATTTTAGATATTAGTATTCTAATTTCTAATTATAACGGTAGACATTGGAATAGGACAAAATAAACAGTTCCTTTAATTTTTAAAAAATCAGCTTTCCAAGGTTCATGCATGCAGCATGCATACTATTTTCATGAAATGGATAACATTTGTTAAACAAATAAAACAAATTATATCTAACCATGGGAATTTTTTTTCTTATAGTTATCCTAAACACCAACACCAATAATAGTGACACGTACCGTTACAATAGTAAATGTTAAAAGGTCATTCTTCAACCATTCAGACCAACTTATTATATGTAAAATATAGATAATGTATATTAATACCAAACTTGTTATTCTAAACCTCTATAATCACGTAGTTTAAATTATTCATCTTTCTAAACCAATAATCATTAGTAATATTGATATTCTTTTCTAACAACTAATAATTAGTTAAAGAATGGACAAACATCATGATTTAATGTGATAAGAATGTGATAAGACTGTTCTTATCACATGAACCAAAATAGGGACAGGAAGCCACAGGTGAAGTGTTTCTGGTCAAATTAAAACTTGGAAACATTAAAGTTCTTGAAATAGAAAGGTTTATTTTTAATCAAAAAGATTCTTGAAAGTTACACATCTTAAGTTGCCTAACAATTACGCATCTTATTCTTTCTCTATCCTACTAAAACAACTAGTTATGGTGTGTGTGGAGACCCATTTTTTGATTTATTATAATATGTTTTGATAGTTGTACGAGATTTATATCTGAAACACCATATAATATATATACATAATAAACCATTTAGATAGAAGATAGTGTGTTTTTCTTTATAGTAGGTTAAAAATCTTGAATTTCAATACAACAAATTGTCTGAAAGAAGAATTTGATACACAAAAGAATTGACCAATTATTGGTCAAAATTACCAACAAAAATATTTCTTCTTCTTATTTCTCTAATGAAAAATTAGTATATAGAGGGGAGCTTCGTTGCTCAAACCCTTTCCTCTTATTTTCTTTAAACCTCAGCTTTCTTCTGTCTTCCTCTTCGAAAACCCTTTTCTTCATCCCCAAAACGAAAAATCTAACAAAAGAGATAAAAGCTTTGATTGTTTCTGAGAACCATTAGGATAAAATGGATTGTGATGCATCAAGAATAGTTGAAACAGTAGAAGATGAAGAACAGATTGATCTACCACCTGGATTCAGATTTCACCCTACTGATGAAGAACTCATATCTCACTATCTTCAACCAAAGGTCTTCAACGCTTTATTCTCTTGCACTGCCATTGGTGAAGTTGATCTCAACAAGATTGAGCCTTGGGACTTACCAAGTACGTTTCTCAACTTTTCCATATTCAATTTTTTTTTCTTTTACAATAAGAGAATTCTATATCTGAATATAACTTAGGACCTCATATCTTTAATAAAAATTTGCACAAAAATTACAAATGGTTTAAGACCATTATTACTGTTCTGTAATTAATTAAGCTCACAAATTTGATTGATATGGCTTTTGGTGGAATAGGGAAGGCGAAGATGGGGGAGAAAGAATGTTATTTCTTTTGTGTACGAGACCGGAAATACCCAACCGGTTTAAGGACAAACCGGGCAACTGAAGCCGGTTATTGGAAAGCCACAGGCAAAGACAGAGAGATTTTCAAGGGTAACTCACTTGTGGGTATGAAGAAAACTCTGGTTTTCTACAAAGGAAGAGCTCCTAAAGGGATTAAAACCAATTGGGTAATGCATGAATATCGATTAGAAGGCATATATTCAATCCAAAATCTTCCCCAAACAGCTAAGGTAACATAAATAGAGTTTATGTTTTTCTATCATATTTTTTTGGTGGACTTGAGTGTGATTTTTTGTGTGTTTGTTTTTTGTCTGTGAATGTAGAACGAATGGGTTATTTGCCGTGTTTTCAAGAAACGTGCTGATGGTACAAAGGTTGACATGTCCGATTTGATGTTTCTTGATTCACACATTACCCGAACTGAACCGACCAGATTACCTTCGTTGATGGATTGTTCTCAAAGAGACTCCTTCCTTGGTTCGTCGACTCACGTGACCTGCTTCTCCGACCAAGAAACCGAAGACAAAAGACTCTTTCATCAGGAGTCCAAAGACGGTTCTGGTTCTGTATTTTACTCCGATCCTCTGTTTCTGCAAGATAATTATTCGCTAATGAAGATGTTTCTTAACGATCAAGAAACCCTATTTCCCGGTCCTGACTCCACCGGTTTAGCCGCCGGTACGAGAGAATTGGATTGCTTTTGGAATCCTTGAGGTGTAATTTCTGCTGTAGACTTGTAGTTCATATGTTCGCGTGTAATGAAATTTTTTGTTACATTTTTTTGTAAAAAGAATAAAGAAGAAAAATGCTAAAAAGTCAATTTCTTTTGCAATGTGGAATTAATATTTTAATATATTTGATAGACTTGTTAATTAATTAAGCCATGCACAATACTAGACCTAACTAAATACACATAAATAAATATTTATTAACGATTTTCAACGTTATTTCATCTTGAAACTAGAGTAGTTAGAAACAAAATTTGCTTACTGTTCTTCACACTGACGAAAGACATGTGTTAGGCCACCAACCAAAGAGTTCATACTATGACTTATGAGTTTATTAAATAAAATTTGAGAGATTTTATCACTTATTGTTATATGTCAAACTTTACATGTTTAGGTGATCATCTTGTTTTCATACTACCTAATTTATGGTTTCCCAATTTCTAAGTTTGACATTTTCCGTTTGGCAAAACCATAACCGGCCGCCCCAAAATAATCCTGAGATCGACAACCTGTTTCTGAAATAAAATGCTTAAATCAACTTGGACATGTGTGAGTTAATTAGTTAACACTACCAAAATTCATAAACAACAATAAAACTACTAGACACGTTTAAATAGTTTGAACCGAACTCCAAACCCGGTCAAAGTATCTGAAATAATAATCTGATGGTCTGATCAGTGCCGGTCCAGAGTAATAATATGCCTAAAGCAAATTTACAAAAATAATGCCCTTTACTAGCATCGAACTAAAGATCTCTAGAAGTTTTCAGAGCTCTGTAGCCACTACATCAATGAAATATTACACTTAGTGGCGTCCCAAATTTAACTATAATATTTGGCGCCCGAAGCCCATGCTTCACGGGCTTTACCCCAGGGCCGGGCCTGGGTCTGATAAAGAAATCAGTACCGGTCCTCACATAAAAATGGCCACAAGCAATTTCTAAAAAAAATAGCACTTTTATAAATTTTACAGTTAAAATAATATATTTACTAATAATTTTTTTTTTCTAAAAAAGGTTGATTTGTACAATTATTTTTTAGAAGCTGGAAACAGATGCTTGTAATGATTCCCTTCAAAGCCGCTACTGAAAGAAACAATAGGTCCATGAAAGATATATCTCCATCTCAAGCTGTAAGAAAAGTCAGTGCCGAAGTAATATGGTCAAACCAAAACGTAAAAGAAAATGGAGCAATAAATTCGATCTTGAAGGCACATGATATTCAGCGAGGATTATGCCGCTGTTACAATGCACCTGTTGGATCATTTTAAAGCCCATAACTTTATAACATTTACGTGAAAATAAATAAATGGTCCATTAGTGGTTCACTTACGTTAATGAAAAAAAAGTTAAGTTGTTTGTCCCACATCGGACAACAACAACAAAAATGAGCAATATATATATATGTTCCCATGATAGCATAGGTTAAACAGTTTATGGGAAGAGAAGAGTCCCCACGTGCGCGCCGCCGTTGTCCGGCCGGCTCGACATGGGAGAACATGGCCACAGGGCCACCAAAAGATGTTTTTTGGGCCCAATTAAGCCCAACGATTTTGGTCATTTAATCTCCAAAAACAACATGCATTTCGTTTTAAAATGACAAGTAGTTTTTCTACAAAATAAAAACGTCATACATTTTATCGTCTCGAGATATTTTTTTTTAAACAAGAAGAGAGCGTCTTGAGGAAGAAGTTTCGCAATTCAACTTCCCTTGATCTCCGCGAGATTCTCGCCCACGTGCAGCAGTTGTTGCGGGAAGTGGATCTTCTCTTTCTCTTTAAATATTGACTCTCCTCCTCTTTCATTCTCATGTTTTTCACACTTCTCATTATGAAAATCAGCAAAACCCCTTAGCGTAAGTCCATTGTCGAGAGTGTTTCATAGTTATAGTTCGATAGGACATTCACGAGTGAAGCGTGACGTCAATCATGGTTGTATCCTAGAACTCGGTATTCGTATAGTTTTGTCTCACTACGAAGCGAATATTTAGAGTTAAGGAAAGACATCATATCTCGCCTCCATCTTTATTACGAATGTGTTTTGCTTATCGATTTTAATTTATATTTTGATTCGTCTATTTCCTTAATATCGCTCTATTATTATCTTTTATATCAGTTCGGTTTTCCGGCTTCTACAGTCTTAACTCTAATTTTGCTTTTTGTTCAAAGCTTTAATCGGATTGAAAACGATTTATAAAATGGTTTATTCAAGGATTTGTAAAACGTTTTTGAAGCGGTGTTTGTGATTTGCTCTGTAGCACTTCCGCGAAACGTTTCTTAAGTATCTCATAACGGTTTGCGTTTTTCTCTATAGCACTGTCGCGAACGTTTATTTATATAAGATTCTTAAAACGTTACAAAAACGATTCGTTTCCACAGACGCTTTAAAAAAAAAAAGCGAGTCTGTGAAACAATAAAAACGCCTTCACAGACGGTTTATGCTAACGCTTTAAGCGTGTTAGCAAAATGGGTCTTGGCTTATTATCATTTCTGGTTGTGATTGATTTTAAACGATCTCTATTAAAACCAAATGATTAAACATCTTGCGTTTTGCTATGTAGCACTTCGCAAAACGTTTTTTATTTTTCTACAAACGGGTTTGCGATTTGCTTATAGCATTTTCTGCGAAACGTTTTAGATATATTGTTACTCAAAACGTCCCATAAATGAATTGCTTCCACGAATGCTTTATAAAGCGAGTTTGTGAAACAATCTAAAGTTTACCACAAATGGTTTCTGCGAGTTCGCAAAACGTTTTCTCAAACTTATATTGATATGATTTGGTTCAAACACAAAAAATGACAATTGATTTAAAACTATTACTTTTGAAATTATATGTTAATATGTTATTGTTGAATGGAGTACTAATCCGTTTTCATGTTTTCTCTACAGAAAAATGACGGATGCAAGCAACATCCCCATTGACACCACCATCAACCAAACTCCACTCAACGTTGCAGCAACTGATGCAACAGTGACAACTGCTGGAATCACAGCGTCAACCTCTGCAGCAACAACAACAACTACCCTACCTGTGGGTAATGGTGCTGATGAGACCACACGCTGTAGCCTTTTAGGTGCTGGTCTTTATCAAACCGGTTCTACTCAAGGAACCACAAGTGCTCCGGTTGCAGTTGTAACTCCTCCGGCTGTACCTGACATGATCTTTCAAGGATTTATGCTAGACAAATTTGATGGCAAAGACTTCAAAACATGGCAGAAGAAGATGTTGTTTTTCCTCACAACAATGAAGTTGAATAAGTTCATCCAGGAGGATAAGCCCATAGTCCCTTACGGGATTGAAGATGTGCACACTCTCGCAAGTGTTGACATTTGGATGCATTCCGACTTTATCTGCAAAGGGTACATTTTGGGTCGCTTCATTGACCCATTGTACCGAGTCTACTGTGAGACTTCCACTGCAAAAGAGTTGTGGAGATCATTTGACAAGAAGTACAGAGGTGAAGACGATGGCTGCCAGAAGTATGTGATTGCAAAGTTCCATGATTTCAAAATGGTAGATTCAAAACCTATCATGGATCAGGTGGAAGCGTTTCAGCTTATTTGCCATGAAATCGCTGTTGAAGGGATGTCTCTCTGTGAGACATTCACAACTCTCAGCTTCATTCAAAAGCTTCCTCCAAGCTATGCGGATTTCAAGAACTACTTGAAGCACAAGAAGAAGAAGATGGATCTCGAGGATCTCATCATGAGGCTTCAAATGGAATCCAGAAACCGAATTGCTGACAAGGTCAATGTTGTAAATGCTAAGGAGCATAGTGTCAACATGACCGATCACAAAGGCAAAGAAAAGGCACACGCCCACTCTCTTGTTAAGCCTTTCAAAACGGTTACACAATCGAAAGCTTCTAGACCTAACTTCAAGAAGAAAGGTGGTGAAGCAAATGTGGAAAAATTCAAAGATAAATGTCACTACTGCCACAAAGTGGGGCACATGACTGTTGAGTGTCGCAGCAAGATCAGAAATGAGAAGGCTCAAGCGAATCTCAGTGAACATGATCTCGTTGCAGTGGTGATTGAGGCCAACATGGTTGAAGGTAACAACCCTAAGGAATTCTGGTATGATACAGGTGCCACCACCCACATTTGCACGGATAGGGCGATGTTCAGCATCTATTAGAAAAGCAAGACTGAGGAGAAACTGTTCATGGGAAACACTGTAGTCTCCAAGATTGAAAGCCGCATCAAAGTGATTCTGAAGATGACATCATGACGTGAAGTCACTCTGACGAATGTGAAGCATGTGCCTGACATGAGGAAGAACCTGGTCTCGGGAATCTTGCTCAGCAAGAATTGATTCGCCACAACTCTTGAGGCAGATAAGCTCGTGATTAGGAAGAATGGGATGTATTTGGGGAAGGGTATGTTAAAGATGGACTGGTAAAAATGAATGTAATGAAAGTCCCTCCAAAAATTGTAACTCCAGTAGTTGTAACTCCAGAAGCTTCAACTTCAATGAATAAGAAAAAGCCAGTTGCTTATTTGGTTGAGTCTTTTAATATATGGCATGAAAGATTAGGCCATGTAAACAATAAATTGATACAAAGATTAATGAATTTAAATCTAATTCCCTAATTTAAAACAAGTAAACAAAAATATGAAGTATGCGTACAGGCTAAGCTCACAAAACACCCTCACCTCATACTGAAAGAACTAATAAACCTCTAGATTTAATTCATACCGATTTATGTGATTTAAAATATATACAAACTAGAGGAGGGAAAAAGTACTTTGTAACCTTCATAGATAACTGCACAAAATATTGTTATGTATATTTATTACATAGCAAAGATGAAACCTTAGAGAAATTCAAAGAATTTAAACTCGAGGTCGAAAATCAGCTTAAAACAACTATTAAAATAGTTAAAAGCGATAGAGAAGGCGAGTATGATGGTCCATTTAATACATTTTGTAAAGAACATGGTAATCCATCAAACTACAACTCCTTATTCACCAGAATCTAATGGAGTTGCTGAACGCAAGGATCAAACTCTAAAAGAGATAATGAATGCAATGTTGCAGGAATCTTGGTTACCCAGAACATGTGGGGGGAAGCGTTGCTTACCACTAATTATATTCTCAACAAAATTTCACACAAAGTAACTGGCAAAATTCATATGAATTATGGAAAGGTAATTTACCTTCGTATAAATATCTCAAATTGTGGGGGTGCTTGGCAAAAGTTGCGGTACCGCCACCAAAAAATGTCACTATTGGACCCAAAACAGTGAATTGCATTTTTATCGGATATGCACATGATAGTAGTGCTTATCGATTTCTGATACATAAATCTAAAATATCAGATATCCATGTAAATACTGTCATAGAATCAAGAAATGCATCTTTCTTTGAAAATATTTTCCATGCAAGAAAAAACAAGGTTCAAAACGAACTAGAGAAGAAAGAGACGATGACAATGACTCAGAAATTGAGACAAACGTCGAGATTTCTATAAATGATATTTCAGAAAATGAAAAAGAAGATGAACCTAGAAGAAGCAAAAGAGCTCGAAAGGAAAACTCTTTTGGCGAATATTACTTAATGGCATTTTTAGTAAAAAATGATCCAAAAACCTTGACAGAAGCCATGTCTTCACCAGACGCTCCGTTTTGGAATGAAGCCGTCAAAAGTGAATTTGATTCTATCATGCAAAATTATACATCAAAATCATACATGGTATATAATGGATTTACCACCATGTTGCAAAGAGTGGATTTTAAAACAAAAACTAAACCCTGATGGAACACCTGGTAAACACAAAGCTAGGCTTGTAGTTCAAGGATTCCGACAAAAGGAAGGCTTTGACTATTTTGATACATATTCTCCAGTAATGAAAATAACATCAATAAGATTGATGATAGCAATCACAGCCTAAAAGATCTAGAAATCCATCAAATGGATGTAAAAACTGCTTTTCTAAATGGTAATTTAGAAGAAGAAATTTACATGAAACAACCTAGGGGTTTTGTCATTTCTGGACAAGAAGACAAAGTTTGTCGACTTGTAAAGTTACTTTATGGGCTTAAACAAACTCCTAAAGAATGGCACGAAAAAATTGACAATACAATGCTGTCAAATAATTATAAAATTAATGAATATGATAAATGCATATACTACAAAACTACTAAAAATGCCTATGTTTTGTTATGCTTATATGTAGATGATATGCTCATTATTGGAAGCAATAAAGACATTATCAATCAAACAAAGAACATGCTCTGAGGAAAATTTGAGATGAAAGATTTGAGATTAGCAGATGTTATTCTTGGAGTTTAAGTCACAAGAAATTCAAATGGAATCATCTTAACCAAATCTCATTATGCTCAAACAATATTAGAGAGATTTAAAAATTACTCTAATTGTACTGCAAAAACTCTGTTAGATCCCTTACTTCACTTAACGAAGAATTCAGGTGAAGCGGTTTCACAAAACGAGTATGCACGAGTGATCGAAAGTCTTATATACTTAACTAATTGTACTAGACCAGATCTAGCGCACGCAGTAAACATACTTAGTCGATATACAAGCAATCCATGTCATAAACATTGGAAAGCTATAACGAGAGTACTCAATTACTTGCGTGATACCAAAGATTTTGGGCTTCACTATGGTAAAGAACCAGCGGTTTCAGAAGGATACATTGATGCTAACTAGATATCGGATTCTAAAAACTAAAAATTCACAAGTGGATATGTCTTGACACTAGGAGGAACCAGAAATTTCGTGGAAATCTATCAAGTAAACAGTATTAGCCAGATCCACCATGGAACCTGAGTTCATAGCCTTAGACAAAGCAGCAGAAGAAACTGAATGGCTTAGAATTTTTTTGGAAGATATTCCTATGTGGGAGAAACTTGTATCAGCTATACACATACATTGTGATAGTCAATCAACTATAGCTCGGGCTCAGAATAATCTCCAAAATGGTAAATCTCGTCACATCAGAAGACGACATAAAACCATTAGACAACTTATCTCAAATGGTGTAATCACAATTGACTACGTCAAATCGGCCGACAACCTAGCGGATCCATTCACTAAAAGTTTGCCACGAGATATAATTGTTAAATCATCAAAAGGAATGGGTTTAAAGCCTATAACGAATGAGGATGCTTGATTGCAACCGTACCTATAATGACTGGAGATCCCAAGACGTAGGTTCAAAAGGAAAACAAAATCAAACAAAATATACGACAAGCACTTTGAGACAAAGTAGTCTATTCCCAGCTCCTAAAGATGATAAAAGTGCTAATTAATGTGTCAAGGATAAGCATAAGATTTTAATGACTCCATAGCTTCTAAAGCAGAGTATTACTCAATACTTTTCATGGTCAATCAACTAATGAATGTGAAATGGGGTCGTTTCTAGGAGAATGAATGCAAGGCTATATTCTCTAAGTTCACTCATGAAAATCAGGAATAGTTCAGGGCCACAACGAATACAATAGAGAACTAAGTTCTACGAGAAAATGAAGCTGCGTTATGCATGTTGTCTCGGTCTACATAAAACACCGGTAGGTTTAAGACATCATGTTCACCTTCTGGTAAAGTAAACCCAACAGATATTAACTATGAGTGGTTCAAGGCTTAAAAATGCCACCAACTCAAACACAATGAATTTTTCGATAACACTCTCGATAAGTCTGTCTAGTCTAGTCAGGATTAGCTTAATTATAGTAAATAGAGTCTATCGAGTCTACATTTACTCTTCGTATGTTTAGAGTCATTTCTATTCATGTGGGGGATTGTTGGATCATTTTAAATCCCATGGCTTTATAACATTTACGTGAAAAGAAATAAATGGCCCATTAGTGGCTCACTTACGTTAATGAAGAAGAAATGAAGTTGTTTGTCCCACATAGGACAACAACAACAAAAATGAGCAAATATATATGTTCCCATGATAACATGGGTTTAACAGCTCATGGGAAGAGAAGAGTCTCCATGCGCGCGCCGCCGCCGCTGTCCGTCCGGCTCGGCTCGACTCGGCTCGACTCGGTTCGGCCCGGCTCGACTCGGCTCGGCTCGGCGTGGGCTTGGGAGAATGTGGCCCCAGGGCCACTAAAAGATGTTCTTTTTGGGCCCAATTAAGCATAACGTTTTTGGTCATTCAATCTCCAAAAACAACAAGCATTTCGTTTTAAAATGACAAGTAGTTTTTCTACAAAATAAAAACGTCATGCATTTTATTCTCTCGAGATATTTCTTTTTAAACGAGAAGAGAGCGTCTTGAGGAAGAAGTTTTGCAACTCAACTTCCCTTGATCTCCACGAGATTCTCGCCCACGTGCAGCAGTTGTTGCGGGAAGTGGGTCTTCTCTTTCTCTGTAAATATCGACTCTCCTCATCTTTCATTTCTCATGTTTTTCACACTTCTTATTACGAAAACCAGCAAAACCCCTTAGAGTAAGTCCATTGTCGAGAGTGTTTCATAGTTATAGTTCGATAGGACGTTAACGAGTGAAGCGTGAATCGTCAACCATGGTTGTATCCTGGGACTCGGTATTCGTACAGTTTCGTCTCACTACAAAGCGGATATTTAGAGTTAAGGAAAGATATCATATATCGCCTCCATCTTTATTACGAATGCGTTTTGCTTATCAGTTTTAATTCGTATTTTGATTCGTCTATTTCCTTAACATCGCTTTATTATTATCGTTTATATCAGTTCGGTTATCCGGCTTCTACAGCACCCCCAATATCTAATAAAAGAATGGCAAAGGAGAAGGAGAAGGAGAAGGGATCCAAGTTTTCACATATTACACTAATACTCTAATTACTCTTGTATATAATTATTCTCTTACACAATTTGTTCATCACAGTTGTATAAACTTATAAAATCAATAACATACACATTTACATACAAAGAACATCAGTTGTCTGCTTTTTTATTAAATAGTATTTGATGTTCCTAATAAGAGGAACCATCAATACCTGGACTATATTCCAACTTTGATCATTTAACATAAGGTTTATATCTTTGTGACGATTTGGGAATAGCTTCTCTTAAAAGCGCTCTATCACCGGAGTCGTGCTTCTGCGACGACCTCCTGCTCAACTGACCAAATACCTTTGAAGACGATCTTCATCAAGCTTGTAGATATATCAAGATGTAAGATGTAACATCCCGCTCCCCCGGCGTCCGACCGGAGTTAACAAGCGAGAGTCATGGACACGCGTCTACTCAATTTAGACACCCAACGTGTCCACATACTGGTCCCAAGAGTCGACGGACGCAATGTTCCTTTGAAAACCAACCCATATCCATATCCGTATACTTCTACTTACAGTCCTGCGCACAGGGAAATGGAAAG
>MU105670.1:223052-399887 GCA_012274485.2 Sinapis alba | reverse complement strand
CTCTCCGATGACGGCGATTCTACGGGAGCTTCAACCAACTTGTCCCGATTGCAAATAAATGACATGGTCGAGAAGGTAATTTTTTAATTAATATATTTATTTTATAATCTACTTTACTAACTTTAAATATTTTTGTAGGCGGTTCCTAAAAGGAAAGGAGGTCGTTTAGTTGGGTTGGCCCGCCGTGCTTCTTCGTTTCCGGCGTCTTCTTCGCACGTTCCATATGCCGATCCCATGATTCTAGAGCAGCTACAGAACAAAGATGAACGGATTGTGGCATTGGAGGAGCAGAATGCCACTATCCTTTCTGAGCTGGCGGATCAAAAGAAGACCAACGCCGAGATATTGGAGAGGCTAGACCGTTTGTTTCCTTCGGTTCCTTAGTTTTTATGAATTTTAAAACTTTCTGAATGTTTTTCTTTTAATTTATAAAACTTTATGAATGTTTTTTTATTTCAGTTTGTATGAATTTAAATTATGTAATATTATTAGTTTTAAATTTCAGATTTTGTTTAATAATTAAATTTTAATAAAAAATAATTAAAAATGAAAAATTAATTCATATTTACAAAAATCCATAATTCCGACGACCCTTCGGTTCGTCAGTATATTCCGACGAATGAGGGTCGTCGGAAAATTCCGACGACTCCTGGGTTCGTCGGAATATTCCGACGAACCCAGGAGTCGTCGGAAAATACCGACGACAAAAGGGTCGTCAGTATATACTGACGAACCCCAGGATCGTCGCTATATACTGACGCGCCTCACGTTCGTCGGTATTTTCCGACGAACCAGGGTCGTCAGAATGTAGTATTTCCGATGACCTCTGTTCTCGGTAGATGTTGTCGGAGTGTCGTCGGAAGTTCGTCAGAATGTCGTTTCTCAGTATTCGTCGGAAAATCGTCGGAAATTCTGACGAAATTCCGACGAATTTTTTTTTTCCGACCAAATGATACCGACGACCACTTTCGTCAGTAATTCGTCAAAATGTGCCTATTCCGACGAATTACTGACGCTTTTGTCCGTCAGTATCCGCCTGTTTTCTTGTAGTGATGACATATAATTTGCAATTTAAAGTAAAATCTTAAATGCAAAATAAAATAAAAGGAAAACAGTTTTGTTTGTCAACTGATTTTTGTGTATTCTTTTTATTTTTTATTTTTAAATAAAAATCTTAATATTTCTCTCACTTCTCCCATCATCATCTAACGATATCTAAAACATTTAATCTTTTTCGGTAGAATATTTAACNCGAATTTTTTTTTTCCGACCAAATGATACCGACGACCACTTTCGTCAGTAATTCGTCAAAATGTGCCTATTCCGACGAATTACTGACGCTTTTGTCCGTCAGTATCCGCCTGTTTTCTTGTAGTGATGACATATAATTTGCAATTTAAAGTAAAATCTTAAATGCAAAATAAAATAAAAGGAAAACAGTTTTGTTTGTCAACTGATTTTTGTGTATTCTTTTTATTTTTTATTTTTAAATAAAAATCTTAATATTTCTCTCACTTCTCCCATCATCATCTAACGATATCTAAAACATTTAATCTTTTTCGGTAGAATATTTAACTCAGAGACACAACAATGCCATAAATTTAAGTTCAATACCTATTTTTGCACATAAAAGAAAAAGAAAGCAAAACAGACACAAACATGGACGGCACTGTAAGTTAAATCAAAAGTAGACCAAAAGAGAAAGAAAGAAAATGCAAAACGTTGAAGAAGACTTTTTATAAAAGGTAAACGTCTTTTTATTATTTCACTACAAAAGGATCATACTGCTGAACTGTTTTCTACTCTACAATAAGTTCTACATCAAAGTTAGTTTGAAAACATCAGTCAATATAATATAGTGAGCAGTTTGTTACATTTTCTCTACAATTGTAATGTTTTAAATATTCAAAGAGAAAACTGGTTCATGTACGGTTATAGGAGTGAGATGAACATGAAACCTTGAAGATGGCAAAATCGTTGCTGCCATGGTATGTTGGAAACAAAATTAACAAAGGTATATACTAACAACTACATGTTTATATTACTGCAGTCTTTTCAATATACAAATGTTCGATATATGAGTACACATTAATAAGGAAATTATTTTTCAATTTACTGCATCATATTGATGTTAGAAATAATAGGCAGCAAGACAATCAAATTTGTTAATGATTTTATATCTTCTCTAAGGTAATTTTTAAAGTGTTTTCAATATATATAATCTTATTGAATATTTTTTTAAAAAAACTGAAATTTAGGAATGATTGTGCTTAGCCTTGAGTTCTTCAGAATAATGTGTAACTATTCATTTATAATTCTACTAGAATCGGCCCGCCCTACGGACAGGATGTACGAAAAATAATATTTAGTCTCATCTCAATTTCTGAAAATTATTTTAAAATATATTTGTTATTCAGTTTTGTTATTTTTATTAAAAATCATATGTTTATCTAGCTAGTAAAGAAATTTCATTTTTATTATGTAATTATTTTACATTTTCCAATACTTGTGTTATTCTTATAATTTGTTACATCCGGGGTTTTCTTATAAGTTTGATTATATGTTTGTATTTTGTTTTGTGCAGCATATATTTTGTATATATATTTATATGTTATAAAATCTAAGTCATTAAGCAATTTTAAAAATATTTCAATGTCTTGTTGATCAGCATGTTCTTTCAGCTGTGAAAATAGTTAGATCCTAGCTAGTTATGTGTTTAGGTGAGTGGACATTTATGGACATTATTGCATGGCGTGAAGTTGTAATGAAAATAAATAAGCATTAAGCAACACTAAGACCATCTCCACTTCTTAGTGTTGCTTAATGCTTATTTATTTTTAGTGGACCAGTCTTTTCGTTTAGCTCTGGAACGTTACATCTCGTCTTTTTTGGTAGATATTTTACATGGATCTAAGGGCATCTCCAATGGGGAGTCCTTAAGGGGAATCTTTAGGGAAAAAATAATTAAATAATCGGTGGACC
Organism: Sinapis alba; assembly: GCA_012274485.2. Taxonomy (NCBI): domain Eukaryota; kingdom Viridiplantae; phylum Streptophyta; class Magnoliopsida; order Brassicales; family Brassicaceae; genus Sinapis; species Sinapis alba. The sequence goes on along the minus strand of MU105670.1, from coordinate 396,905 downwards.
CCACTAAAACCTAAGGATTCCATCCTTAAAATCTCTAAATAAGGATCGATCCTTGCACTATTTGCGACACGTGGCGACGCGCGATTGGTTGATTTTTTTTTTTTTTTTTTTAAATCTGAAAAAAAAAAGAAGCAAATAGTTAAGGACTCCACAATGGGTACACCATTGTGGATGCTCTAAGAGACTAAGAAGTGGAAGTTTAATAAGTATGTCGTCTAAGTTGGGTGGATATGTGTCTTCTGATTGTGTAGTAATTACTTGGGTATTCTGGTGGGTTCTTAAACTCAAAACATATGTATGTGAAGGGCTTTACAAATTGTAGAACGAATAGAGTTTATTTTCAATCTTGAGCCATTGGTTATTTAGTTATGCTTTATTACTCGTCGTTGGCTTATTATGAAATTAATGTATCTACAACCGAACGCAGAGTATTATATATTTGCATTCTTCCGTTTTAAACTCAGAGTTATGCTTTAAACTCAAGACCATTTGCACGATAGCTAAGAAAAAACATAGCAAACTCCAGATTTTAAGTATTATTAATCACTTAAAGTAGCGAGCTTTTATACTTTTACTTGTAATATCCAAAATTAATCCTCCTATCGACAAACCAGTCACTGCGTTATAAGAAATAGAAGAACAAATGTGAATTACCAAGAACTATGAAGAACTATGAAGAACTATGAACTATGAACACTCGTAGTAGTAGTCTCACCGGAGACGTTACCGTTTTGCTGCTTCTCATTAGCGAGAGGTCTGAGTTATAACGAAAAGTCAATGTCCCGTAAGAGTGATGCGGCAGTGCATAGATATCTAAACTGTCGGCCTCCGCTTGAGAAAACAACGACGAATCAGTGAAATAGAAAAGCTCAACTGCTTGGGTAGGGGGAAGCTCAATCAACGACGTGAAACCACCGGCTTTCTCGGGAGTTAGCATTGTTAGTTGCCGAAACTCTTCGCCGCTGTCGAGATGAAGCGATTCAAGCCATGTTCTTTTCCGGAAGGCCCAACACCGCCGGATCTAGATCCATCAATCTACGTAAAAGAACAACAACATAACTTAGAATCTCACAGAATCTGAGAGTGAAAGGAATTTTGAATGCCATTGGAAGTGTGAAGATGATTCTTAGGAGATGAGGCTTACTCTTTTTATAGGTGGAGATCCTTGGGTGTCGGTTCATTTGGTGTCGTTTCGTTAACGGTTCGTCTCTTAGCAGGCGTCACAGGTTGCATTGAACATCTCTAAAACTCCATTGTTGGTATCTTGATTCTCCATTGTTGGTATCTTGATTCTCCATTGTTGGTATCAGAGAACAATGAAGAACATTGATGGTTTCAGAGATCGAAGAAGAACACAACCCTAAAATTTGGTATTTATTTTGGAAGAAGAAGGTAATCGTCGCTCACAATCGTGATGGGTTTCAAAATTAAAACATAAAGCCCATAACTTGTAAGTATCTATACTATTAAAAGAGACTATCCTAGGCTTTAGGGAGCGTCCACATCATCGTAAATTTTTCTCTAAAAAAAAGCCATGTGGCGTTATTATTAAAACACACAAAAAATTAATAAGTAAATATACAATATAAGGAAATATAAATAATAAGTAAATATACAACGTAGGAAATAGAAATATTAGATTAACATTTATCACAATATTATCATTTGATATAAAAAGTAAATATATAATATAAGAAAATATAAATAATAAGTAAATATACAATATAAGAAATAGAAATATTACATTAAACATATATCACAATATTATCATTTGATATAAAAAGTAAATATGCAATATAAGAAAATATAAATAATAAGTAAATATACAAGATAAGAAATATAAATATTACAATATAAGAAATAAAAATAATTAATAATTAAATATACAATATAAGAAAATATAAATAATAAGTAAATATACAATATAAATATTGCATTAAATATCTATCATAATTATCATTCGATATAAAAAATTAAATATACAATATAAGGAAATATAAATAATAAGTAAATATACAACATAGGAAATAGAAATATTACATTAACATTTATCACAATATTATCATTTGATATTAAAAAGTAAATATACAATATAAGAAAATATAAATAATAAGTAAATATACAATATAAAAAATAGAAATATTACATTAAACATATATCTAAATATTATCATTTGATATAAAAAGTAAATATACAATATAAGAAAATATAAATAATAAGTAAATATACAAGATAAGAAATAGAAATATTACAATATAAGAAATAAAAATAATTAATAAGTAAATATACAATATAAAAAATATAAATAATAAGTAAATATACAATATAAGAAATATAAATATTGCATTAACATCTATCACAATATTATCATCCGATAAAAAAAAAAAATATACAATATTAATAATATAAATAATATATATATATAATATAAGAAATAGAAATATTATATTAAATATCTATCACAATATTATCATTGATATAAAAGTATACTAATAAAATGGACTATTTGAGATTTCAGGAAGTGTCCACATCAGTATAAAATATTTCTTCCAAAAGAAGTCATTTGACATTATTATTAAAAATAAAATAATTAATAATTAAATATAAGATAAGAAAATATAAATAATAAATAAATATACAATATAAGAAATATAAATATTACATTAAATATCTATCACAATATTATCATTTGATATAAAAAGTTAATATACAATATAAGAAAATATAAATAATAAGTAAATATACAATATAAGAAATAAAAATATTATAATATAAGAAACAAAAATAATTAATAAGTAAATATACAATATAAGAAAATATAAATAATAAGTAAGTTTACAATATAAGAAATAAAAATATTACATTAAACATCTATCACAATATTATTATTTGATATAAAAACAAGAAAACTAGAACACAGAAATAGACCAAAACAAACCAAATAAACAAAAATTTACACACCTAATTTTTTGAATAAACATATATATAAACCAACTTCAGTTCAAATATATATTTTTTAAAGAAATAAAAAATAAAAAATATAAATTAATGTTATATTTTGTGAAGAATAAATTAATATTTAAAAGATATTATTTTCATTTATTTGTATACCCCGCCCGTAGGGCGGGTTGATCACTAGTCTATATATAAAAGAGAATACTCTCTTCATATAGAGTACCATGTCAGCAAGAGCAAGGAGGCAAATGAGGACACGTGTACTTTTCTAAAAAAATTTCGTCTGTTTTCATTTCGTTTTGTTTATGGGCCATATTTTGGTTCATCTTTATATGGCCCACTCCATACCTTCCCTGTATTTTCTTTGTTCAAGTCAATCGTCTGCAGAAAAGCTACTGTCCCAATTTCCTTCCCATTCTCCTTTCGTCGCTGTCGTAACGTTAAGCAAAAAGGTCAATAATTCGAAGAACAAATTTTTCTTTCAATGCATCTTCAATTCCAGAACCATCACCTTCATGTAATATATAAACACATTGTTTGAGAACCCCACAAAAACAAGCGTCCTCTGAATTGATAGCTATTTCTTCCCTTTAATAACAAACTTTCAACTTCATTTCTCTGAGTTAAAAGAAGATCAGTGTAGACATATGGTCCTGACCAGGCTCCTTCAATTTTGTGAGGCCTGGAATGTCAAGAACGGTAAGCTGATGGACGTCGATATATAATTATGAACACACTAAGACTAATTGAAATTTCATTCAAAATATAATTATGCACTAAAACAAATTTATATTCTAAAACATCATTTCTGTTAAATTAGAAAACACCAATTATTATTTTTGATATTGTTGAAACTATTTATATAGTATTTAAACATTAGGTTTAATTATTTTATTAAACTATTATATTTTTTTTTATTTAGTTTGGAGGTGGTTTAATTTATTATCATGAAAAAACTAATTAGTGTAAAAATATTTAAACTTGAAAATTCTTAAACTAAATAAGTTTTCATTAATTTAAAACTTCAGATTTTCTTTTATTATGTCAAAGTAAAAAGAAAAAGAAAGAAATATATACCATTACATTTTTCTGAATCACTTTTGTTACTTTTGTATTATATTTACAAAATAATGAATGTTACTGTTATTTTTAATTCAAACAAAACATGTTTATTGGAAAAACAATATGACATCAGAACTCTGTTTATTATTTGTTAGTTTATATTATCAGTTTTATTTAGAATAGTTTTTATAATGCTTCATAAAATTTTAAAAACTTCATATATAATATTTTTGTATATATTCCCGCTCGTAGGGCGGGTTAACCACTAGTAATCCATAAAACAAACGCACAGTATAACTAAAGAAGGACACATGTCAGCTCGAGATTATTCAACTTTCTGACCTGTTTGCTGAGGTAGCGCGTCGAAGAGGGAGGAAAACACTCTTTTATAATAATAGAAGATAGATAGAGTGAGAAAAGTATTTTAAAATAAGTAATTTTGACAATATTTTTTCATAAAAAAAATTAGTTAATTAAGGGATAACATTTCTTAAAAAAAATATATAACAGTTCATAACTAAACCTCCAGTTTCAATTTCGCATGACAAACCCCATCGTTTCCAAGTAAATATCATCAGCATCTTCTTAACAATTGCTGACTTTGATTTTCTTCCGAGAGACGCAGTAGCAATCAGGTCAGGTTGTTCTGGGTCCCAACAAAGCTGATCCACACTAGCAGCACGGCCCTTGAGTTCAAAGGTCCTTAACCTTACTCTATAATCTCCCACTCATAAATAATCAAATGTAAAAGAGTACATAACTCGAAATGACAACAACAAACAATTTGCATCAAAAGGTCCACTAAAACTACACTAGTAGCAAACACACACAAAAAAAAAACACATATCATGTGTATGATAATTGATTATATTTATTGGGATACATAAACGTCAAAGTAAAGTTTGTTACAACATAATGTTCTGTTGTTATTACACTTTCAGTTACATGTCAATTCTCTATTTTCAAAATTGATAAGCTGGTCGAATATTGGGCCGTATAATGGGCCCATTAAGGAACCTCTATCTCTGGCTACGTGGCAAAGCTTCACCGCTCGAAAGAAAGAATCTATTTAAAGCGTATAGACTGCAACACTTCCATCTTCAAATCAACCAACCCTTTCCGAAGATCAATTCAAAACCCTAAAAAAGGTTAAATCACAATTCTTAGTTATCTCGATTCGATTTGGATCATCATTTTTTCTTCTAGGGTTTACTCGTTTCCCAGTTCCCGATCTTCGTCGTTGTTCTCTTTTTTTTTTCTTTCACTCTGATTCTCTCTCGGGATGTTAGTTTCTGAATTGTTCGATGATTTGCCTCTGTTTGATCAAAGGTGTAATCTTTTGTGACTAATCTCTCTGTTCGGCTTGATCAGATTCAAGCTATGGCTTCGAAAAGGATAAACAAGGAGCTTAGGGACCTGCAAAGGGATCCTCCAGTCTCATGCAGTGCTGGTGAGTATGACCTTGTTTTCATTATCTATTAGTATTAGCTATCTTTGTGGGACTTTAAAAGTTGGGATCTTTTCTAGAGAGACTCAGTAGCTGGTTTAGTCAACTCAGTAGTATCAGTTTTTTAGGATAATGATTCTCGTTTCTAATGAGTTATTTAGATTCTAATGAAAAATTGGTGATGTTGTTTAGGTCCTGTGGGAGATGATATGTTCCATTGGCAAGCAACTATTATGGGTCCAAGTGATAGCCCATTCGCAGGAGGTGTGTTTCTTGTTTCCATTCACTTCCCACCAGATTACCCCTTCAAGCCACCAAAGGTAGGTAACACAAGTTTTGTATGCTGGAGCTTTTTTTATTTATCATCCATCAAGTTGGCATTTTTTTCTGTGGTGATCATGAATGGTTGTTTATGATGAAGGTTTCTTTCCGCACAAAGGTTTATCACCCGAATATCAACAGTAATGGCAGCATCTGCCTTGACATTCTGAAAGAGCAGTGGAGCCCTGCACTTACCGTATCCAAGGTGATCATCACTATGTTCCACTTCCATACTTGTTATGGTCATGCCTTTGTACATTCTCTCTGTTGTGATTGTTCATTTTTTTACTAAAGATTAAACTTAGATTTGCGTCAGGTCTAAGTACTCGTGATATGGTATTATTAGTCCAGTAATTCCCGAAGGGCCATCTCTTTTATTAGGAGTTAGTTACCTTATGTTACAATGATCAAGGCCTTCATTATCAATACTGATGACATTACATATGGATTTCCATTTTTATATGTTCACATTAGTGAACTTGTTGAAGATACTTCGGTTGATAAACTATAATGATATTCAATAATTTGCATTAAGAGTTGGGCGTTGCATTTTCTGCAGGTTCTTCTGTCGATCTGCTCATTGTTGACAGATCCAAACCCTGATGATCCTCTTGTTCCAGAAATAGCTCACATGTACAAGACAGACCGAGCCAAGTACGAGACCACTGCCCGTTCCTGGACCCAGAAGTATGCAATGGGATGAGCGATTGGCAATAATGATCCAAACGAGTGCATTGTCTAAGAAGTGGAGAAATAAGAAAGGGAGAAAAAAACCTAGTGTGGGTTTTGCTTTATTACTTTTACTATTATCTTAAGCCGTGTGTTGGGTGGGGTGTGTACATGAGCTTTTTACTATGCCTTGTTGAGTTATTGGAATGCTTTGAGTGAATAATTGGCTATTATGATTAAGATGTGTCACTCTCTTGCTACTGTTGCAAATAATGAATGGTGGGTTAACTATTTTACTAACAGTGAAATGATTTTCGACCAACACAGTTACATGATCCAAACAAGTTTCTACGGTTTTTGATTCCTATTGGCCCTTTTCGTTTATCCAACTAGAGTAGTCATGAGAATAGAAGCTAAGCTACTTATTTTGTCTTTTTCCAACTTGAACTAAATCTAAGAGCACCATTATCCCTAAGGGGTTCTTATTAACTTTTTTTTTTTTTTTTTTTTTTTGGTTTTTTTTTTTTTTTTTTTTTTTTTTTTTTTAAAAAAAGGATCAATTGCGGGCCGCCACGTGTCTGTGGGGTCCGCAAATAGTACAAGAAACAAGGAAAGAGAGTCTCTTGTTTCGGGTACATAAGAAACGTTTTTACAGTTTTGGGTGGGTCCCATTACCTACCCACCACATAAGAGACTCCTTTTTTACTGCGATAAAGATGGCCTAAGTTGGGCAAGGTTTCATTAAAGAAGATTGTTTCTAAATTGCGTCAACAACTTGTCAATAAAGATTTCTTACCTATATATGTTGCTCGGGTAAAAGTAGGACTCAAGTTGCAATTGCTATTTGTAGATTTGAATGATTTTTTCTTCTTACCTCTAAAATGTTCATTTCTTTCCACTAGGTTTCTGTAAATAATGGATTTCAACATCGAGCAAACTCTCACGGCATGTGAATAAATGCTCAAATTGAGGAAAGAACAGGTAAGAGGTACTATGATATTAGATGTTACATAACAAAAAGCAATAGCGAGCGCAAGTTAATAATTTTTCTGCCAAATCAGTATACCATTCATCACCATACTATCCTATGGTAGTTTATATTTATCAGCTTTTTTGTTGTAACCGTGTAACCTACAATTTGGCATCATACTGTACTGATATATATATATATATATATCATCTACAATTTGGCATACTGTGCTGTCATATACAGTAGCAACAAAAAAAAGACCACGGCAATGAAACGTCATCGTTTGAGAACGTTGCATTAAAGGCTCGCAGGTTTCCGCGTCCGTATAAGGCTGTAATCCAATGTCATCAACGTCTTCTCTTTTTATTTAATTTTCAGTCTCTCTCTCTCTCTCTACCTAACTTGGTGGTTCGTGTGATAGCTGCTTAGTCACCTTTGTGTGTAACCGAAGAACCATGGAGCTCAACTTCCTCTCTAGAACTCTTTTCTTCTCTTTTCTACTCACAATACTTTCATCTTTCTCATCCTCTACTTGCATCTCCGGTAACACTTTCTTGATTCTTTTCTTCCCCAAATAACTGTTTGAATGTTCTCACTCTATTTGCTTAATTTTCTTGTTTTTATTTTGACAAAAAATTGCAGATGGTGTGTTCGAAATCGAATCTCAGAATTTGGTTGCTGGAAGAAACCTACTTCAGGCCAGGAAAAGCAAGTTCTTTTGAGTCTCGTGAAATCTCAATTTCTTTGTTTTTTAAATTGATTCTCTTCTTTGCATGTACGAAAATAGTAAGAGTTCCATTTTTTTTTGTTTCCAATGTGTGAAAGCACAAATACAAACCGATCCAGATGGAGCTAGTAACGATTCCTGCATCTATATGGATCCGTGTACATAATTTTGATTCTCGTTTCTTAATTCTGGAGATTTTCTTTGTGTTTATGCTTATAAAATAAATAATCGTGGCCATCTGTGTGTAATTTGACTTCTCTTACTTTTTTATCCATGGTAACAGAATGTTCCGTAAACTTCGAGTTCATGAACTACACAGTCATAACAAGCCAATGCAAAGGGCCCAAGTACCCAGCAAAGGAATGTTGCTCTTCCTTTAAGGAGTTTGCGTGTCCCTACGCCGAGCAGATCAACGACCTGGCCTCAGATTGTGCAAACACGATGTTCAGTTACATCAATATCTATGGAAATTATCCCCCTGGAATTTTCTCTAACGAGTGTCAAGAAGGCAAATATGGCCTCGAGTGCCCCGCTCTGCCTCCCAGTTCAGCTGCACACCTAAACGCAGCAGCCACCGCCACCGCTCGTTCTCATGTTTGGATGACCATTTCCGTAGCTTTATTAGTGGTTGTTATGTTGTTTTGAGGCTCTGTAATGCCTCTCAAAGTAAGGAAGAGTCTCCGTATATCTATGATTTATTAGTGATATTTAGTCTTACGACTTTTGTGTATATCAGTGTCTCTTCTATAAACCGACCAATCAAGTAAAATACTATATAGAAGACTGTGAAAGGATTACAAGTATATAAATCAGTAAGAGGTTTCAACAAGTCATTTTAAATACAAGTATGTATAAGCTGTAAATGGAACACTATAACTATACATTCAGACATGCAAAGTACCTTGGAACAACTTGCAGGGAACTATTACGTGTCTCTTTTCTTACTAACCGAATAGCCCGGTCTTCGTAAAGGTAACAGAATAAAAATCCTGAGAGATTCACCACATTAGTCTTGATTTGCGACGGAACTGCTTCCTTGTGATACACCAAGGACCAGGAAACGTGCTTAACTGCGCACAATAATTGATAAACATGCAGTTGCATTAGCCTCAGACGGAATAAGTTTAAATATTGCAGAAATGGAGTATGGAAAAGGGACTATGCATCTTTAGTGATAATCCAAACATTTATTTCGCCAAATGTGATCAATGTGTATATACTATCAAAGGTATGTTTCAGACAGTTAGCACTTGAGAAATAATCTGTTGGTGAGAAAGAGGGCTGCGCACTTAATGGTAAACTCATGAACATCATCAATATAACAACAATATAATAATCTTCTTACGTTACTAATAAGTTTTGCTCCATGCCACGCTGAGTCCACGCCACAAGGAGGAGGGATTACTTTGACTCCATTGCACATATAAGAAGGAAGGTGGTCATGCAGTTCTTTCTCTAGCCTTTCTGGATACAGCTCACAAGGCAGAAACCGCATATTCATGTCAGTGAAGTTGCCAAGCGGAGGAGATTTATTCTTTTAGATCGAGTTTCAAAGATGTTTCAAGTTGTATGCAAGAACTACTGATTATTCACGTCAGAGTAAATTCATTGCATAACAAAAGAGGTAATATCATTGTACCTGCAAGTCCTGGCAAACATGCGCTTCCTCCAGCCAATACTACTGTCTTGAACCAGCTATCATCACCTGTAAATCCTGCTGGATCACAATGGTCCATACAGAGCGAGACTGCCTGCTGCAAACTCATTGCACGTCTGTTTTCTCAATGACAAAAACCAATCAAAGAATATATTTTAAGATGAGATGTATGCAGTTTTATCACACTACAATGATGTAATCTGAGGAAACTATTAACAAAGTTCTGCACTATACAGTATGGTCAATTGGTCAGATGATATCATTTCTAATTTCAGAACTAGTTCAGATTCCATATCCTAGAGAGGAGGTTTTGTCTTTCTTAATCACTGATGGTAATAAGTAGGGTAGGCCTTACAGTCCAGCAAGCCGTGGTTGGAATAATATCTCCCCTGTCTGAAAACGCTCCTTTGACAGAGTAAACCATCCCTCACCCGCAATTTTCATTGAAGCTTGTGTGTCCCTTGAAAGTTCAGCCTTATAATCGAGCGCCACATAACACAGGTTCTACATTCGCATAATAAAAAGCATCATGTAAACCAACTTACAAGAAAGAACTATAGTCAGGTACTTCTTATGTTTAATTTTTAATAAATAATTCAGGGGGCATTGTACATCATGTCTATCTTACAGCCTCGGACAAGGATGAAAACCTTACTTTGATTTCCAAAAGAGCCATTTACAATGGAAAGCCTACGTAATTATTGCTACCAGGAACAGGTTAGTCAATGGTAATACCTCTTTTAAAGTACGAACAGTGTAGAGCGATTGGAAGGTAATGTTGTTCTCTTGCATCTTCTCCTTCAGGAATCCCGTGAGTTTCAACGCTCCAAAACCAATGACTTCTACACCTATCTGGCGCATCACCTTGCCATGCAAAACTGGAAAACACCCAACAAAACTAATTTGCTTAGACACAAGTGAATTGTGCAGAGAGAATCAGATGTTACACAAGGTTTTATAACAATTTGAAATGTTCACCTATACATCTTTTTGACTCAATTAATCAAATTCAGTACCAAGTCGCTAAAAATCAACTGAGATACAAAAAAAAAAGAATTATAAAGGAAAAAAAACAGCCTACTTGGAAGAATGGTTATGACTTGGAAACCAATGTTAACAACAATTCCTGATGTCCGCCGTGCAGAATATAGGGCTAAAACAGCCTGAAAATATAGCGTAATACAAATCTCCAGTTGACGGTGGATGTATCAAATTCAGGAATATAGAAAGGAAACAGATTATATTAGTCCTACTGGGCTAAATCGTGGAAAATGTGGCTATGAACAAGGTGAATGAATCTCTCTGAGAGAAAAAACTGCTCTGAATCAGCAGAAAGCACTTAAGAGTGAAAAAGACTCGCCTGATTAACTGCGCAAACTGCAGGAACATTCATGTCAAACAAAACATTTAGGATAGCAGTCTTAAGTTGCCGCCTTGATGCCTTGGCTGATTCAGTATCTGAAAAACAAAATTTAAGAAAACCTTAAAACCCGGAACCACAAAGATGTATTCTTGTAGATAAAGACCTAAAATCAGTAGCTAACCATCAAAATGACAGAGGGGCAGTGACACCACTATCGGCTGCATAGAGGGCTTAACCTGCATCCTGTAAGAAAATTATCACTTAAGAAACGATATCCACAAGTTACTTAGTCAAGAAATACAAAGCCAGATGTTACTTCAACAAAGGGGCAAACCAAACCTGGTGAAAATGGTTGCAAAAAACTGTTGAAGCCTGGCGTAAATGGGTGACTCAATGTTGCCAAATTCCTGGCGATCAAACTAATAAGAACTATCTTGTGTGCAAGAGAGGAAGAGGCAATCTTACTAACATTTTAATAAAGAAATAGTAAAACTGCTTCAGTACCAAAGATTATCTCACCAAAAAAGTAGCAGAACGTCCAGAAGGTGAAGCATACTTACTCCAACCAAACTTGCAATATCCAGAACCACCTAAACGAAAAACGACGAACTTGAAACTAGTATACATTACAAACGAAGAGTTCACAATCTCATTGTACAGAACAACAAAGAACAAATCAATACCATCAATAATTATAGAGCCAGGAACTTGTTCCCTCTGACCATAAATGCGCATGAAAGACAACTCCCCTGATTGACTAGAAAGCATTCTGCAAAAAAAAAAAGCTACTAAACCTTGAATTGTCTTATAATCATCTCCAAACACATACATTGATTCTGCAAAAAATATCTACTAAACCTTGAATTGTCTTATAATCATCTCCAAACACATACATTGATACTAAACCTAGATTTATCTTATAATCATTCCCAAACACAGATTGATTCATCTTTGACTAATCAGAAACAAAGAGATCACTACGATGACAATCCCCAACGTTGGCTCAAAATTTCTCAAGCGAATTCGTAAACTCACCGGAGAGGATATCCTGAGCGCAAACTTGTTTCAGCGAAGAAGATGGAGTCCCATGACTCTTGCGAACACTGGAGATAGAATATCCAGAGACGATTACCACCAGCCAGACATCTCCACGCTTTGCAAGCTAAGCTCAATTTCACCGCGTCTCTTGGCTCCACCAACATCAGAATCTGGATAAGAATATCCATCGGTAGATGATCGAACGCACCAAGAGAAGACGATGACAACATAGGAACCTGAATCGCGCTCTGACTCGACGGATCCTTGCTGCTATTCGATCGGCTCCACACCGATCCCCATACTTTCCTCAGAATCATGGTCGAGTTTCCTCGTCGCGCCTCTGCTAGGAAAAATTTTCCCGAGAAAACTAATCAGGGAAAATTTGGATAACACGGGACTTTTCTCTCGGTAGTTTGGATGAGACTGACCGACGTGGGTGTTTAAGATAATGACACGTGTTCAAATCGAGCGTTAGGATTTTTTTACTCCACGCGCGAAAGTTTAGATGAAAGTGGTCTCACTCACCGACTCAAATGTCAATCATCACATAACGATATTTTGTGAACCCAATGAAGAAAGTATCGAAGTGGTCAGGACCACGTGCTTCCGTTTATTTTTATTTAATTTGTGTACTAATATAATTAAGAAACACATATTATTTGCAAAGAAATTAAGAAAACACATTAAATACTAAGAAATTATGGTTTGTTTTATTTATGTTTTTGCAGATTTTGTGGAGAAATTGTGAAAATTAGTGGAAATTATTAACTTGTTTAATTACGATATGTCATCAAGAATTGTTAATTTAAATTAATGTAAGAAGCAATTAAAAACAAAACACAAATTAATTGTACTGGTTCAAAGATGATGTGGGACACGTGTCTCTTTATTATTGGATCTTAAAGTGCTGATGTGGATGCAAAATGATGAAGCAATTTTTATTTTTTATTTTTCTTTAAGAAGGGAAGAGTATAGATTTGGAGACGCGGTGTATAAAATGGATGCTCAGATCCGGCAGGTGATTTACCTAATTCTCAACCAGTTTTTCTTTTTTCAGATTGGGTATCCGATTTAATTCTCATATATTTTATTTTAATCCTATGATTATTATGTATCTGGTGAAACGAAACCTCTCTTTTCGAAATTAGTTTTTTTTTTTTGAGTTGATGACGATCGATTCCAATCCAATCCAATCCGTATATATATAGTTTTAGAGCATGAATTCGAAGATCCTTTGTTCCCGACTTGCTAGGGTTTATATTCTTGTCCGTGAATTTCAATTGAATTTTCGAATAATTTAGATTTCTGGGAAAGTATTAAGCGTAATTTAGAATATTAATCCGAATTGTTAAATATGGTTTACAGAGTTTTGAAAAGTTTCCTAATTCGTCGTGTTTGATATTTCGTCTCAGAGATTGTATTTACTGTTATTGTTGCAGGCTGGAAGTTAGATTCGTGATCGAGGTCTTACATGGCTGACTTTGGTTTGTTCTGTTTCCCTTCTTTGACAATTTTTTCATTTGTGTTCCAAATTTGAAACTCAACATGTCTGATTACAATGAAACTGAAGATGAATACATGGCTGATGAGTACGACATGGATGATCTGGAGGATGAGATGAATGCAGAGTTTGATGGTAGAGACATCGACGCATCTGATTCAGAAGTTGAAGATTTAGAACAATTGGTTTGTCTTTTTCTTTTTGGTTGTTTCTTTGTGTTCAGATTATTAACTATTTTGTGTATGGAATGTTTCAGAACAAGGCTGCAGATACTTCTGCAGCTCAAGCTCGGAATGGGAAGGACATTCAGGGTATACCATGGGAAAGACTTAGCGTTACTAGAAAAGACTACAGAAAAACTAGGCTTGAACAGTATAAGAACTATGAAAATGTCCCTCATTCCGGAGAGGAAGCTGGGAAGGTGACTTACTTGATTTCATGCTTCTCCAAGGGTTATCTCTTTAGGAGATCCTTTTTCTCATTCTAGTATTGCTTATTGGGACCAGTGTTGCACAAATACCGAGAAAGGCAGCTCTTTCTATACCTTCAGGAGTAATTCTAGATCAGTGAGATCAACCATTCTTCATTTCCAGGTTTGTCAACTGTCACCCTTACACTCTGTTATGCTTCCAACAGTATGTTCCCTCTTCTGGTAATGCTGTTGGAACAATAGTTTCATGAAATGCTGATCATAGTTAGACTGATTTATTTTCTTTTTGCTGTTGCAGTTGAGGAATTTGGTCTGGGCTACATCAAAACATGATGTTTACCTCTTGTCCAACTACTCTATCAGCCACTGGTCTTCTTTGACAGGTTGCAGGAATGAAATTCTCAACGTTAAAGGTCATGTAGCTCCTTCTGAGGTTCGTCTCCAAAGCCATATCCAAACCATGTAATTAATTTGATGCTAGATCTTCCTTCGTCTCTCTGATATTCCATATTTTTTAGAAACATCCGGAGAGCTTGTTGGAAGGATTTACAGAAACTCAAGTTAGCACTCTTGCAGTAAAAGAAAGGCTGCTAGTTGCTGGTGGGTTTCAAGGAGAACTCATTTGCAAGGTTAGTTTAGAGGCGTTGAATAGGATATTAAGGTTGATAGCAACCATACAGTGTTTCTGTTAACTGCTTTGAAGTCTCTTTCATTGATTTAAAATATGTCCAAAAAGTTGCTTATTCATGTTATAATTTTTGTTTCCCCTGCAACCAGCATCTTGATAGACCTGGTGTGAGTTTCTGCTCACGCACAACTTACACGGAAAACGCTATCACCAACGCAGTAGATATATATAGAAACTCCAGGTACGTCTTCGCCTTCCGTATTTGGTGGTATTTGGCTTCTTATTTTAAGACAATAGAACAAAAGAGAAACTAAAACTAGTTATATGGTCTTACTAGTGGCGCTCTTCACTTCATGGCTTCAAATAATGACTGTGGAGTCAGGGACTTTGACATGGAGAGGTATCAGCTTGTCCAACTCTTCCGTTATCTTTGGCCCGTCAACGTAAGCTTACTTAACTTCTCATTTCGTTTGGCTCTTGTGCGGATTAATAAAACTCAACCTACAAATTTATGATTTTGGGAAAATTTAACAGCATAGCTCCTTAAGTCCTGATGGAAAACTAGTAGCAGTTGTTGGAGATGACCCAAATGGTCTATTGGTAGACTCAAGCAACGGACAGGTACGTAACACTCTTCTTCCCAGTACAGTCTATTCTACTCCGGTTAAGCCGTGGAGCCTTACGTGTTATGAATTTTTTTGATTGCAGACGATCGGGACGCTAAAAGGTCACTTAGATTATTCATTTGCATCGGCTTGGCATCCAAACGGTGTGACATTTGCCACTGGAAACCAAGACAAGACCTGTCGCATTTGGGACACAAGGAAAACCTCGGAGTCAGTCGCTGTACTAAGAGGTAACCTTGGAGCGGTCCGGTCCATTAGATTCACATCAGACGGACGGTACGTTGCGATGGCAGAGCCAGCAGATTTCGTCCATGTGTATGATACAAAAACAGGTTACAAAAAGGAGCAAGAGATTGATTTCTTTGGAGAGATTTCTGGGATCTCGTTTAGCCCAGACACTGAATCTCTCTTCATCGGTGTTTGGGACCGGACTTATGGAAGTCTCTTGGAGTATGGTCGAACCAGAGACTACTCTTATCTCGATTCATTGCTTTGATCAAATAAAATTTCAAAATAAAAAGAAATTTACGTAAAATAATCTGTTATATACCGTATTGGTTTGGTTAGGTTTCATACCGACAAGAAAAGAGAAGACTTCGAAGCTTGTTCTGCTGTGTAACTTTATTTGTTGTACTTTTAAAATGTACATTTCCAGAAAGTTGGGGATTGTCTTGGGATCATAAAATTCTCTTAGAAAGATATTCTAGATTTGGTTTGAAGAGATTTTTAGAAGATCTTATTTCCAAAAACACGTTTACTATATTTATCGGATAACTAAGTTAAGCATCGATTGTAATCGTATACTAGGGAGATGCTCGATATTTCGAGCATTTAAATATTTATTGTAATTTGTCAAATTAAAATATATATTTATAAATACGAGTTTTTTTGTTAAATAGTTTTTGAAGAATATATATTCAATTTAATTATCTTATTTTTCTGAAAAAGTTTAAAATAACTACTTTAAATATTTTTAATATTGTGTATTGATAATTGTAGTAATACTAGTTATATACAACATTCATGTATACATTAAATTATATTTTTGTTTACATCTTTATCTAGTTGTTTTAATTAAAATATATTAAATAAAATTGCATAAATTAAAAGAAAAAACTGTTTAAAAATTATTTTATAATTATCAAAAAATTAAATTAAATAGTATTTCAAAATTTTGTAAATATCAAAAAAAGATGATATTAGGATTAGAAATTTATAATTATAAAGAACTTCATAAAGTTCTGAAGAAAATTTTCTAGTAATAAAATTATATAATTATCAGAAAACAGAATTAAATAAAAATTTCAAAATTTTGTTAAATATTATTATATTTATATATTAAGTTTATATTATTTAAATATTATATCTTAATAAATTTAATTTAATAATAATATATGAGTAATTATGTTATAACTAATTTGAAGCCATGTTATTATTTTATCAATTTATATTAATTTTAATGAAAATAAATGTCAGCAAATCTTAAAAAATCAATTTTCAAATAATATTTAGGAGATTGGAGATACTCTTATATATAATATTAACTAATATATATATAAGTATCATCCACTCAAGTAATAGAAACATATCCATTTTTTAATGAATAATATGGATAGTGGTAAGTAGAAATCTACTTGTCAAAATGTTATAAAAAACTTGATAACATAAAAAATCTAAATATATCATATGAATCTTTAGTGAATAAATTAAGCAATCAAAGAGTGAATGAGTGATGCATATACTATATGCAGAACTAGATAAATACTCTGAATTGAAAGTGATCCACTTCCTTAATAAGGATACCTTCTAATGGTCTATGAAATTATTTATATTTTATTTCAATACATGTGCAAAACTTTTTTAAAATTAAAATATATTGTAAGAAGATGGAAAAAAGGAAAATGAAATTATTGAATAGATTTTAAAAGGGTGATATATAAAAATGAATAAGATTAAGTTAAACTTAATTAAAAGAGGAAAAATATGAGGATTTGTTTCTTTAGTTTCATTTTCTGCTTAACAGATTTTTTTTGTTTAGTGGCATATGTTTATTAGATCTGTGAGATTTGGAAATGTTTGGATTCTGTTTATGAAAAGTTTTGATAGTGCAAGATGTTTATAACTAATATGTGTCAATATTTGTGACTAAGGGAGTGTTAGTGGGATACAAATTTATAGTGAATGTTAAAATTCTCAAATTATATTGTTATTGGTTGGTGAATTTTAAAATTTTAATAAAAAATTAGTGTTATTGATTTGATGATTGTTTAATGACTTACAAAAAAATTTGTTATTCAAAAAGTTTGGTTTTTAATAATTCTTAGTTTCCATCAAATCTAGTATTACTGAAAATTGAATTCTATACAATTTTACTTATAAAACAAAACTTAAAGAATCTTGCATATTTACTCTAGATTCTTAAAATATTTGAACTAAATTATATTCATGAACTTTTTAAATATGAAAACTCTTTAGATCAAGTCTTTACAAGTCTACCAATTTCTTGACTTTTAGAATCAACCAATTTTGCAAAAAATCTACTCCCTCTAACCTCTCCATAAAAAACTAATATGTGTCCATAAATTTTTTTAATACCACGTAATTTTCATATTTTTGCATAGAACAAAGTTTGATATTGAGTATAACCTCTTTAAATTAATACTCTATAAATTAATATATACTAAAAATTTCTATAAAATAATATAATTTTATAGTCTCAAATTGAATTTTTGGTTCAATTAGTATATCGATAAATTAATAATCTCTATAAATTAATAAAAAAATATAATTTTGGTGTAGTCCCAACATTATTAATTTATAGAGGTTTCACTATATATCTTTAACAAGAATGTTGTACAAAGATTATTTATATAATATATATATATATATATATATATATGTGTATATATATATATTTTATTTTATTTGTAAAAATATTTTGTTTCGATGGATATCTCAAAATTAAAATATAAAATAAATGAAAATCCAAATAAAATCTTGATTTAATTTTCATAAATACATTGTCCACGAAAAAGAGGGAATTAACCAGTCATTACTATTCCCTAATCCCTAAATGCACGATCGACTACGACGTGCTTGGTTCCAGACACAAAACGTGAACTCAACTTTATGTTTAAACACACACACAAGATCAGGTTTGGTAAACCAGGATACTCAACCAATCATAGATATATTATGTGTATATCCAAAACAAAATATAGTAAATTATAAAAATCAAACAGGTAAATTTAAAAATCAAACTTACACAATATTAATATAAAACACTGTTTACTAGTAAAAGACAAGCAATTTGTGTGTTTGTGTAAACAGTCAAACACGGCCTTTAAATGTTAAAAGTCATATCTAGTATTGTTTGGTAAGTGCTAACAATGAAGAGATATGATACATACCATTTAATTAAAACTTAAATAACAAAAAAATAATATATATCAATTAGATAAACAGAGACTATTCATCTCAAAAGCCTTGAGTAGACTCTTCTTCACTATTTTCTCTCTATTGTCTACATCCTCTTCACCTCCCTAAGTCCTATATATTCGATTCTATTTTGTCTTTCTTTGATGTTCATATATTTGAGATTTATCTTGAGTTTATAAGAGCTGAGGGGAGAAGAATATCTTCTTCAGTACGTTAGGAATATACCGAACGAAGAAACCCTATTTGTCATTATCAGCTGGTGAGATCTGTTTCATCTTCAATTCTATCTATCTGAGCTTGACTTTTGTGTGGATTCTTCAAGCTTCGTAAGCTAATGGATCAATTACGTGGTAACAAATCTACACAAGAAGATCAAGCTGAAGATGATGAAAAACAAGCTAAAAGCATCGGTCTCAGGGAAGATGATGATGATAACGATGGAGCTAAAAGTGCAGATCTAGAAGAAGAAGTGGAAGAAGAAGAGAAGCATGTATGTTGTGCATGTGGTAAAAGTTTTACGTCAGGCAAGGCTTTAGGTGGTCACAAAAGGCTTCATATGCTCCGAACTCGAAAATTTTCAATGGTGAGACCAAAGATGGTGTCTGCTGGTTTGGTTGGTAGATATGATGAGAGAGGTGACTTCGAAGTTGATTGTTGTGTTTGTCATAAGAAGTTTACATCAAAGAAGGCTTTATATGGACACATGAGGTTTCATCCAGACAGAGGATGGAAAGGAGTTTTGCCTCCTCATGATCATCCCCTTGGTAATTTGTCTTCTTCTACAATCTCTACTGATGATTATGATAATGATGATGATGATGGGGATGATGATGGAGATGATGATAATCATTGGGAATTGGGAAACGTGGTTGACCTAAAGGAATCGGTCAAAGGATCATGGAAGACAGGGAAGAGATGTAGGAGAAGAGCTCTGAAGGTTGATGAATCAGAATTGAAGGATAATATTGATGCTAAGAATCTATTGTTCTTAGCTACTACTGCAGAAGCTGTTGATCTCAATGTTGCAGAGTGTTCTGATTCTCATTCCGGCGAAGAGGTGACAAAGAAGACTAAGAAGAAGAAGAAGAAGAAGAAAAGATTGTCTGAGATGGAGAAAGAACCATCAACTACCCATCAGCTTGAGGTTGTTGTTGGTGGAGCTGATGAGGAAGGTGGCGGTGCACGTGAGAAGCACGTGTGTGTGACTTGCAACAAGTCGTTTACTTCTTATCAAGCTTTGGGAGGTCATAGAGCAAGTCACAACAAGGTCAAGATTTTGAATAATCATCAAGCTAGGGCAAACGGTGAAGCTTTATTACTTGGTACCGAAGCAATGATAACCGGTTTGGCTAGTGCTCAAGGACCAAACACATCACTAAGCAGTAATGGAGATCATGTTTGCAACAAATGTCATAAAAGTTTTCCAACAGGTCAAGCTCTTGGGGGTCACAAGAGACGTCATTGGACTGGACCAGTTTCTAGTGAGACTGCAACTGCTGTTCCAACGGCTGGAACTGCTCCAGCTGCAGCTTCTTGTAGTCAAGTAACAGAGACAGTGCAAGAGGTGAAGAAAAGAAAGCTTTTGGAGTTTGACTTGAATGAGTTGCCACCTAACGAAGAATGACTCTTAGAAACGTATATATGCAGGCAACTAAACTTTAATATTTAAACCCAAAAAGATAAAGACAATAAAATTAGGGAGTAATGATGGTGAAAAGAGTTGTTGACATGGTAGTTTGAGAAAAGAGATAAAGATACTTATTGGTTTTTGATTATTGAGGTTCCTGGTGTTTGGCTTTTAATCTAATTTGGTGGGGTATTTTGTTATTTTTATACAAAGGATATATAATGCTTTGTATTCTTCTCTCAAGCTTTGACTTTTCTTCTATCTTTTCATGCTTTTGGATTCACATAAAGCATATGATGATTTAAAACTTTAAATGGACCAAAGTTTCAAAGAGTAAACCCATCTTATTCACTCACTATCTTTTCTTCTTTTTTCTTCTTTTCAAACTTATGGTTTCTCCATAAATATATTGGATATTTTTGCTGATGAATAGATGCTGGATATTATAACTTTCTTATAGACAAGAAAATATCGTAATCTATATTTGTAGAACAGTGGATCACAAAAGTAAGGCCATAAACACATTTCCACTAAAACAAAATGCTATGATCTACAGTTCAAGTTACACATTGGAAAACTTTCAACACTTAATATGGTATATCATTTTGTTTTCTTTGTGCTATATTAACATATGGCAAATTCGAGATACCAATAGCTGGGCTAGATAGAAAGAAAGAATCACATCGATATATATATATATATATATATATTTATGTAATATTCTTACATTAAGAAAAGATCCCAAGATAATCTAATTTTCCCAATAGTTTTGTAGGTTTGGAGGTTTATAAATTTAAAGCTCATCAACAAGACACCTATGAGTCTAAATGAATCCTTTAGTTATATAAAAAAGAGTATATACTGTTTATTAATTGTCGGTTAGGCTCTTCAAGACGTGGGCATTGTTAATTGTCTGCTTATGTGTTGGATGAAACAAATACAACAAACTAACAATAAGATGGCTCTTTATAGTCAAATGTCAAGAGTCTCCACTTGCCGCTAATGACATAAGACCAATTCTGTAGCATCATCAAGAAACAACACATAATATTCAGTTGAATTTGTCTTTCTATACATTCTTAAGAGCTAAGAGTTTAATATTCAAACATACACACTGACGTCATGCCATAGCAGCCACAAAAAACAAAGAAGCAGCAAAGAGGAATTGAATATGTTACAATGTATATGTAAAAAGGAGAAAAATGTGACGCAAAGGAAAAGAATATTAAAAAATAAAACATATTCCAAACAAAATTTATCGTGTGGGGGTGGGTACAACAATGGCATTAACGAAAAACTGAACTGCATAAACAGGAAGCCTAAGAAGACATGATGATGTGGTCTTTACTAGTCTCTTCTTGAAACTCTTTGACTTCTTGGACCTCTACACAAACTGAAGTAACTTTTCTCCTGACGTATCTTCAGACCCAAACCAACGTGAAGAACTTACTTCACCAGCTCATTCACGTACGGGAGTGTATGCAACTGCATGTTGCTTTCTGCTGCATCATGTAGTAACGATGTTAGGATCTTTCCCAGGCTCTTGCAAATAGAAAAGGAACCAGACGTTGAGTTTAAACTCGGATACACACTCATTTTGATATTTAACTTTCTACCTTTTTTCGAGGGCTTCTTGCAAATTGTTGAAAATTTTGAAGGGCTCAGTTAATGGATTCAGATTGTCTGACGAACCATTGCTCTTGATCTCGGACTCTTCCACAGACTCTGTTGAAAGTATTTGCATCATGGTTGATCACTATCATCTTCGTTGTAACCCATCATTCTTGAGTCAGCAGATTCCATCCTTATCAGCTTCTACAACAGAGGAAGCAGAGAGAGACCCGTCTATCATCAATAATGAAGCCATTGTCTTCAAGTACAGACTCAAGAGCACATCTTTCACTCTCCACACCCATCCTACTAATAATTTTTAGAGAATATGAAAGCGTGAGCGAATTGGACGAGGCACGTGGCCAAACCGCTGGTGACAAGCCGGACGTTCTACAACCGTTCTATTGGACACATTCTTATCTGGTCGGATCAAGAACTCGACGGTGCATGATATACCCTTACGGTAGAAACAAATCTTAAAGAAAAACTAAAAGTTTATAACTTTTTTTGAGCTTTCAGAAAAATTTGGTGGCAAATAAAAGGCGTAAGTTACTTATCTTTAATGTTTGTTATTTTCATGTGTTTGCTTTTCCTTTGTAAACCGTAACTACACAACAGTCAGTCTCTGCAGAAAGAGATTAAAAGCATGGAAAATGCCTTAAGACATAAGGAATCTACCTTAAAACCCCAATGCACCCAGGAACCCACTTCTCGGTTTCTTTCTTAAAAGGTCCACAAACTTTACGTTGGCTAGCTCGGAGGAAAGTACCTTACATGATCAAAACTGTTTCTGAATGGTGAAGCTTGTGTTTGTTGCTGATGTGACGACTCGAAACTGTTCCTTAAATAGAGACCTGTGTTGAAGTATAAGCCCGTTCCAGCGCATGGTTGAGGATGATGAAACTGAGGGGTTCGTTTTAAGCAAGCCCGCATCGATGATTCTTCGTTGTTGTTGTTGTCTGCTTCTCCTTGGTTCATCACCATCAAGTCTTTTCCCATTAACCTCAAAACCGAGTTTGAAGGACTTGGAGGCACAACAGCGGCATTGATATTCACTCTGTTAGCTAATGATTTACTATGAAGATCTAAATCTTGGTTGATCAACAAGTACTGTGACTGTTCAAACGGATGATTTGGATCCAAACGTGTGGGAGAATTGGTTAAGTTCATGGCTATTGAAGAAGAACCAGCTCTTCGCTGCAGTAGATGAGATGCTTCATGATTCAAGGAGATTCTGTCTTTTCTTTGGCAACAACAGGGCTCATGACCGTTGTCAACAGTCATTGTCTGAGCCTCAGGGATAGTCCCATGATGAGATGGAACACAAAAGCTCATTGGAGTTGTGGAGTAGGAAGAAGGAATGTCCAAAGAAGAAGGTAATTCTGCGGGAAAATTCAATCTACCAGCTGCAAAGTTTGAAACAGGTGATTCAGATGAGTTTCTGTCAAGCTGGTCCATAGAAGATTGGAACTGGCTTGTAACAACAGACGAGTTTCCAAGATTCTCATCAAAACCCATACCACGGGGACTTGGTAAGAATGAACCTGGAGGGCCTGGAATTGGAATGGTATCAACCTCTACAAACAAGCTTCCTTTTCCTCTTACCTCAAAACCAAACCTCACATCCTCATCGCAAGCGGTTTGCCCGTAGATCATATCCCCAACTTCTTCAGAGTAATACATTGCACTCTCGCTAGGTATGGTTTCATTAGATGGTGGAGTGTCTGTTTTGTCCAACACATTGGCTCTTTTGGTATAATCATCTTCCTCCTCTTCACTAGTTTCTTCGTCATCATCATCTTCATAATCATCGTAAGCACTAAATGAAGGACTTGATCTCCATATTATTACTTCATTGTCACCAGAAACATAATCATCATCTGATAGTTCACGTTCTTGTGTCATTTCAGATTCCCATTTCCCATTTTCATCTTCTTCCTCTGACAAATCAAACCGAGCTCTCTTTAGCTCCACAGGCGGTGATAATCGTCTCCAGCCATTTGCTACAATTGGTGGGGACAAGTTGCCCATGCTAGTTGCACGAGGAGATGCATCTGCATTCTTTCCAGGTGGATACTTATCTTGTTGAATCGAACCAAAGCTCTTCTTCAACTCTACTCTGTCTAAATGAGCTCTTTTAAACGTAGTCTTATTCCTTCCAGACACTTGGCTCCTCAGCTTCTGTTTATTTAAAGGAGTAGAATCAGTACCACTCAACACAAGACGATCTCCTCCTGACCATTCATCATCATCATCATCATCATCATCTTCCTCAGATGGCTGATCCCGCAAAGCATAAAATTTATGTCCTTTCTCATTCAGCTTCTTTGAAGCCATACCACGTTTTGCTAACATCCGCTGATTATAGATTCTACGAGGACCCTTGCTGCTACCTTCTCT
The DNA here is from genome assembly GCA_012274485.2 of Sinapis alba. Lineage (NCBI taxonomy): Eukaryota > Viridiplantae > Streptophyta > Magnoliopsida > Brassicales > Brassicaceae > Sinapis > Sinapis alba. The sequence goes on along the minus strand of MU105670.1, from coordinate 372,435 downwards.
TTGATTCTCCGGTACCTTCTAAATAAAGCAGTGTACTGTTATTTTATGAACAAAATATTTTTTTTTTAAAAAGACAGCAAGTTATAGCATTACCTCTGAAGTATTGGCTTTGTGATTGGTTAGCTTAATATACTTAAGATGCTTCTTTCCTCGAAGTCTCTTCCTCGATCTTTTACTACTGTTTTCTTTACTACCTTCGCTTAAACTTTTCTTTTCACTACTTCCATCCTCGTGTGGCTCTCTCAATGGAGTAATAGTAGTAGTAGTCTTCTTCTCGCTGAACTCTGTTAAAATCCGCAGTTTTTGACCTTTTGCATCGATATAAACAGGACCAACGCCGACAGGAGAAGCTTTCCGCTTCTTAGACACTTCAGATTTATCAGCAGCAACCCGGTTTGTACAACTCAAAACGGACGCCCATTGTGTTCCATTTCTCTTGTCAAGATCTTCTAATGTGCATTCTTTGGCAGTAGCGTAGATATCAACCAGCGTTTTAACTTTCATCTGTGGCTTAACTCTCGCCCTGCTTGGCTTACTACTAACCGGTTGCACGACTGCATCAACAGAACTAACTCTAGGCTTTCTTGGCTTACTACTAACCATTGGCGCCACTGAATCAACAGAACTAACTCTAGGCTTTCTTGGCTTACTACTAACCGGTGGCATTGCTGAGTCAACAGCAGTAACTCTAGGCTTGCTTGGCTTACTACTAACCGGTTGAACTGCTGAATCTACAGCAGTAACTCTAAGCTTGTTTAGCTTATTACTAACCGGTGGCACCGCTGAATCTACAGACAGGCACTGGTCGATGTGAGCATTCAAAGTAGTGTTAGAAGCTGATGAGAAGGTTTTGCAAATAGGACATGTTTTTGAAGCCATGACTGATTCAGAAACCGTCGTCACAAGGACACCACTACCATCTTCTTTGGATTTCACCATTCCTCCTCCTCCTCGTCCACACTTTTTACTCTTGTTAGTACTTGTAGCAGCTACTACTATCTCTACCTTAGACTTCGATGTGCTAGTAGTAAACACACCATTCTTGATGAACCTTGATTGGATGCAAACTCCTTTACTAGTCTCTGCTATTGTCTGATGATAATGGACATGGGATGCGATTTGCTTCCCTAACGATGAACTAGCAGTGGTCTCAAACTGGTTGGTTAGTGTGGAAAACTTCTGAAACGGTGGCAAAGGATCTTTCACTCCATGAGTTGATAAAAGATGGAGACTTTTTGTAGAAAACGGCCAGCTGTTCTTGATGTTGTTCTTCCGGTTACTGTATGTGTAGTTTCTGCATACAAAGAACGAAGACCCATCAACATAAACTCAAAAAGGAGAAAACTTTTATGAAATCTGAAGACCCATCAATCAGAAGGAAGAAAGGTCGAAACTTTTGATCTTAGCTATGAGGATGAGATCATTTGAGACTGACCCATCATGAAAATTCAGAGACTTTTTTTAATTTGTTACCTGATAGAGAAATTGGATTGACCTAACTCATGGGAAGAAGTTGTGGTGAGACGAAAGAGATTGGAAGACGAAGAGGAAGAAGAAGAAAGTGGGTCACGTGGTGGGTTTTCAGTGGATAAGAACATTTGATTCTTCCACTGTTACTATTTGCCTCTTCGCTTCCCGAATACTTGAACATAACAACACCAGATCTTCTTTATCATCAACACCCTAATCAGATCTCCCTCCTGTTAACAAGACAACATGTTATAAATACGATTTAAGAATCCATATACTCTTGAGATTTGTGGTTTGATGAAGCTTATAGAGAGGTAGTAACATTATTTCATGTGAAAGGATGTCATTCAAAGGAAGATTTGTATTTAAATTTTATATATGTGTGTGATTTGATGAAGTGAAAATCCACAAAGGCAAACAATTATTCTCACGCAAAAGACAGTGTTTTTTTTGTCCTAAAATAATCCAATTAATCTGATTCCAGAGCTTAATTTATTGTTGATGGGCTTATAAGGAACACAAAAAAGTGAACCAAGTCATCCCATAAGATGAAGAAGCTACTAATTAGATTATAAGTTAGATCAAAGCTAAGAGGATTATAAACAAACGTTTCATAAAACTGAAGATTATATGAGCAATGATTATGTGACCCCAAAGAAAATTTAAGACATAGGGTAGATTCTTGATTTGTAAGACAAAAGGATGTGATTAACAAATGGATTTGAAGGACTAACAGAAACTAATCTGAAAGAAATTTTTTTTTAAAGAAACAGATCAACAGTAAGATGAGATTTACATACACATACTGAAAAAAAAAATCTGAAAAACTTGAAATCAGAACCCAGCCTAAACTATTTGGAAGTCAATAGCAGAAGAAGAAGAAGAAAAACTTTGAAAACTGTGATCGTTACTTATAAATCTATACACACATACCCATCTTCAAGATTTGAGATCTTGCGATTGGATGGAAGTATAGAAGATCAAAAGAAAAAAAAGAAGAAAATACATAAGATTCACAAACTCTAAACCAATATGAAGAGCAAGAATGAAAGTAAGTGTAGACAAACCTTAGATGTGTTTTCTTGGCATGAAAAAGAAAATGGTTTTTTTAGAGAGAGAAAGAGAGCACTGAAGAAAGAAAAAGATGGAGAGAGAGAGATGAACCAAGCAAACACTAAATGAATTTTGGTGTTCCATATAAGTCCACATATGTATTATCACTACATGTGAATAAAATAAAGAGAGAAAAAAACAAATGAGTGCAAGAGGAGAAATTATCGAAAGTGTCCACACTAACTTCAATTATTTATCACACTCCACCATCTTCATCTTTTTTTTCTATTCTATAGATTTGGTATAGCTAACTTTTAAGTCTCTTAATTGCCACATTCTCTCATTCCCAGAAATGTAGAGTTTGATATATTTGGTTTTTCCATATAAAATGAGTTTTTATTTTTATTCAACAAAAGAGTTCTTATCAATTGTAAATATCACATAGGTTGTGATTGGTAAAGAAAAGAAGAGTAATTGTTTGAAAATAAGATGTACAATAAAAAGAAAATATTATGTTTAGTATTTGATACTATCTACGGATGTATTACTTTTGCTTTTGCTTTTAACAGAAAAACTTGTTTTTCAAATTTCACTTGATTGGTGAAAAAATTGAAATGAAGTAGAAAATTTTAAGTGATAGTCTTAGAGCATTCAAAATGGTAGAATGGTGTTCTCAAACAAAATATATATATTAAAAAAAATTATAACAAGTAATCAATTGATAAATGGCAATAGTCTCTTTACAATCTTGAAAAATGTTCTTTTTTGAGAGTTGTTCTCAACTATTCTTTCCTCTTTTTTTTATTGATTTAATTGTTGAAAACACTACTAAAAGCTTTATTAATGTAAATGCTCTAAATTTTTTTAATAAATAAATTAAATATCATTATATATTTATTTAATTTCGTCCAGACAAGAACTATATGTAAATTTGCTACAGCCTAAATAATAAATAAAAATTCAATAAAAAATAGATAATTCTGTATTTATCAATTGAAAAAACGAGTTTTACAGGGAGCAACTTGGATCTAGACCCACCAAGCAGACAAGCAAGCGACACGTCGCAATCACGTCAATCTTAAAATAAATAAAATCTTGGGCCGTTGTTCCTCCACTCTTTTTAAATTATTAATTGGTCAATTCTCTTAAATAGCCTTTTTAAGTTTTTGTCATAAAAATAGTTTTTAAAAAATAAAATGACTAAAATAGACTTTTTTTAAATTTTTTTTTTTTTTTTTTTTTGAAATTTGAAACCCTAACCCCAAACTCACCCCTTAACTCTAAACTCTAAAGTCCAAATTAGTTAACCCTAAGGGTATAAATGCATATAAATACATTTTTTAACTTCAAAAAAAACATTTTGATCATTTTCTTCTTTAAAAACTATTTTCGTGACAAACAAATTAAAATGGGGGGAATTTCTCTTATTAATTTGTAAAATGTTTTTACTTTTTAACCAAAACCAAAATCATTTTGTACGTCGATGAAATCTTATCTACGGAACACATTCTACGCCCGCCCACACGCGCTTAGATATTCACCTTAGTCACAAGCCTCACGCGCCTCAAAACAAAGTTTAATAAACTAATAATTTTAGAGCTTATATAAGCTTTATTCTTTTCTTTTTTTCCATTATTCATTTTTTTGCGTGGTAGTTATTGTTCCTTTTTTTCTTGTTACTTTTAGTTAAACTCTACTTACCAACTTATCGTATTCATATCTTGAATAAACAATTGGATATTATGAAGTTTTGATTATATTTATCTTTTGAAGATTTGTCATAGAAACTATTAATTTTAATAAATTCGATAAAGTAAAGCAAACCCGGGAGAGAGAGCATGTCATGAAAAACTAAGTGCATGTTCGTCCCTATTATCTCTAATGGGTTTCTTAATCATTTTTAATTAATAAAACTAAATTAAGAATTTTAGTTAAAAAACTCTCATTTTGAATGGTTCAATGGGAGTTTATTAACTAAAGTTCTTAAAAAAAAAGAAAATTATTAAACAATTTTTTTAAAAATAAAATTTATTTATTTTACAACCAAGAACATGTACATATATAGCTGCTGAACAAACCAGATAAGGATAGTAATGTTTTCATATAAGAGCTACAAAACAAGATTAAACCAGTAACAAAAGTTTCTATATTGAAAACGTCAAATGAAACTCCAAGCTAGAGACTTTCTAACATAAGAACACAAACTAACTTCACTTTAGAAAGACGATCAATCAAATTCATTTACAGGTTAAAGAATCAAACTTTTTCAAGATCAAACAGAAAAAGAATTGTTACCCTCCGAAAATTGCTATCTTTTTTGTTATCACCATTAAACTCATCACCAGAAAGCTTCTTGGCTGTAGCGAAATCATCGGAAGACAGAGACTGACTGTGATTGCTCTTCTCCTTGTAAGAAGGGACAAACTCTTTAGCTGCAGGATTCAGCGCAAGCTTCTTCATTTGATCGACGTCCGGTTCCGGTTTTTGTTTTAGATTTGGGTTTGATGTCCGATTCCGGTTTAGAATCCGTCACCAATCTCTTCTCAATTCCGCCACCTCCACCGTTGATGATAACGTCTTCACCAGAATCAACATCAGTGTGAATCTCAGCCATTAGATCAGAAAATTTCAAAGTAATTTAGAGATCCCCACAACAATGAAAGATACCAAACAATTCACCAAAAAATAAAACAGAAAAGCTTCCAAACTTTTATTTCTCTCTTGAAAATTTCAGATGATAGAATCAACATAAAAAACCGACAGAAAAATAAGAAAAAGATAAAAGAAAAAAGAAATAGAAATACCTTAATTTTCTGACACGTGGTTGTGAAACCATCTTTAAAATCGGTTTCCAAAAGCCCCACTTAAGGATCGGTAACATTGTTTTTAATGAGTTTTGATTTAATTAAATCACCTTTTATGTTTAAAAACCATGTTAAAAAACTGCGATAATTATGGTCTAAGAATCGAGATTTTTAACTTTAGATAAAAGACGGTTATAAAGTAAAGATTTGAATTTATTTAAGAAAAAACTAAAAACCATTTTTTATCTAAAGTTAAAAACTTCGGTTAAGAGATCGGTAATAATGATGGTCTAAACAAGTATACGTGAATATGCGAAAGTGGTGTATACAAAATAGTTGATATGTCCATTCGACGTGGACGGAAGAGATTAGCCCAAATCGTAGTGTCATGCATGCATGCATGTGCACCAATCTTTTAAACTATTTCTTTCATACGGTACGTACACGAAGTCTGACTTGTACATATATATATATATAATACTATGTATGATATGATACATATCTCTATGTGAAGAACTAAATCAACATCTGATACGGATTGAGCATGTGTTTCGCGTGATTGCAATCTCAATGTATATTTCTTTTTTAGTTGTGGCGACGTTCATGTTGGATAAAATGTCACAATATTTTACTAGTCTAAAATTTCAATTCTGGCCAACCAAACCAAACATCCTTTATGAATATATATGCGGGTGTAGGATATATGGTACCCAAAACATGATGTTATGCCTATTGTCATCAGTTAATCATCACACATGGAAGAAAACGCATTATGACATCTCAAAATATATGGGCGTGTGTAATGCCATCGATGTAACCTTATGCTTAATGTATGAGAGATCAGTATTTTGTATTTATCGACTCTTAATCTACCTCTCCGAATAGATGAAAACGACCTAATATATATATATATATATATATATATATATATATATATATATATATATATATATATATAAATCATTAACTTAGTAACAAACTCGACAAATTTAAATGTAAGATATTCACCAAAACTAATTATATCAACTGTAAATATGTAGGAGTTTGGTTCTAAGTTTATGAGTACATATCAGCACCGATCGATGGCGATGAGTTACACGTTTTATATCCATATGACCAAGTCAAAGCTACAATAGCATACTCTCCCTCTTTTGTAGCTGCCATTAATACTCGCAGTCGGAATTTTCCATGGCTAACTTTCAACATCATATACGCAAAAATTACATTACTTCAACGGAGCTAAATAATACAATAATTTTATTTGGTTGGATATTCCTGATGAGTAATTGGATACAAATCCAATTCTATAGTATGGACTATCAAGTTACAAAAGATATATAACATCATGACGACAAAACGAAAGCTACTTGTTACAAATGATATATAGTATGTATTTGGATCATGACAGAAGGAAAGCTACTTGTTTCTCTTTTTCTAAGTTATTACTTCCCTTTGACGGCGAATCACTAAACTATTTCTTATGTTAGCGACAAATTAGTTTAACATGTTAAGTATTAACTTAATGGCTTGCAGAAAATACTAACTTAAATGGCTACGAGTTCTGCAAAAGCCGTGTATCATGTGGGTGCTTTAAAAAAAATGCGTAGAGCCGTGTATCATGTGGGTGTTTTTTTAAAAAAAAGTGGTTAATTAGAACAATAAATACTGTATTTTTTATTGTGTAAATCTACTAATTGAGGACCAAAATCAACATTAATTTGGGATCTTCACCCCAAAATAAAATATCACTCTATTTTTTTTTTTATAATAGAATAAAAAACAAATTTATTTTTTTGTTCATCACAGTATTTTTACTGTAAAAGAGAGTATCATTGAAGTAGAATTCAACTATATTATAAAATGATTCTATTTTAAAAAGGAAAATAAAACAAACTATCGAAGATAGTTTAAATACTAGAAATGATACAAAAAATAATGAATATAACTGTAAAATAAAATAATGAATATAATCTGCAGTGAAAATTATGTTCGTTTATGTATGTCATACAATTTGCAACCTGCGATGAGTCGTGTGACATAATTTTTTTTAACTCCCGGTAGTTTTCTTAGAGCATAAACATCCCTATGATCCCATTAAAGTCCTTAAGTACACTTTTATGAATTTTTAATTAATAAATGTTAGCTAAAGATTTTAATTAAGAGTCCCCTAAATTTTAATCTACAATGGTAGTTTCTTAATTTGAGTTTCTTAACTTTTTTTTTTTTTACGAAAGATAAAATTTATTTATTAAATAAAACATAATAAATATAACATTTTAAACATAGATTGGAAAAATAAAACATAAAAACAAGGAATAAAAAAACGAGAAAAATTTCAAATAAAGATCCGAGCTCAGTTGTTGGTTTCATCACGTCCAAATTTACTCCATAAATGTTCAACCAAATCAGTTTTGAGTTGTTGATGCATTTGTTTATCACGAATTTTAGTTCGAACACCCATCATATTGGCAATATTTGTAGGCATATCTGTAGAAAAATCGAGATCGACATGTGAACTTCTATTGTTTTCTCTTTGTTAGAACTCTGAAACATCAAACTGAGTATATCCATCTTGTTTGTCTTCTACTATCATATTACGGAGTATGATACATACTCTCATAATCTTTCTAATTTTGGTTTTATTCCAAAAAAGTGCATGATTTTTAACAATGGCAAAACGAACTTACAAAACTCCAAAAGCACGCTCAACATCTTTTCGTGCAGCTTCATGATGTTGAGCAAATAATACCGCTTTCAGACCTTGTGGTTCCCAAAAGTCCATGTTAAGGATCGGTAATTGCCTTTTAATTTTGTTTTCATTTAATTAAATTACTTATTAATCTAATAACCTACCTAAGAAATCAGCGATAAACCTGGTCTTAGCGTCTTAAATTGTAACATACAACTAGTTGCTTGATCAGTCACAACCACAAAATGAACAACCTATAATCTATGACTGGTCACATGTCGCATATCATAAATCACAAATCGCGCGATAGACCAAACTAATAGGTTACAGAGCCAAAGATTATACAAAATATTATCCCGAAGGCACAAGCCGACGGTTGATAAAGTCGCAATTTATATTTTAGATAGTTTCGATGCATATATTTATATATGAGTTGGGAATCTTTTTCTACAAAATAAATTGATGTTGTTTATTCAACTTTGCACAAAATTTTAAAATAATACTTTCTGACGCATATTCTATTACCATATATCAATGGACAATTCTTTTAAATAGTTTTTGTCACAAAAATAGCTCTTAATAAATAAAATGACTAAAATAGTTTTTTTTTGGAATTTTGAATTTTTTTTTTATTTTTTTTTTTAAAAATTTGAAACTCTATCCCCAAACCTACCTCTTAACTCTAAACCCTAAATCTAAACTAGTTAACCCTAGATATATAAATATATATAAATGCACCTTTTAGCTTCTAAAAAAAACTATTTTGATCATTTTCTTCCTTAAAAACTATTTTTGTGAAAAACAAACTAAAAAGGCTATCTAAGAGAATTTTTTCTATATTAATTTAAGGTTTTTGATATATCCGACACATTTTTATAATCTTTTTTCGATTTAATTGTCGTTGTAAAGAAAAAAATTATTTCAAACAAGTGTCATTTTTGAGTTTCAATGCAAAATTTATTAATAAAATTCTTCATTTTATTTTCTATTAATTTAAAAATGATTAAGTGTATAGATAATTATGTTTTTGTTTTGAAATGAAACAAAATGGATATTTTCTTAATACGTGTATATAAACCTAGAACAATAATTAAAATGAAACGGAATGAGTATTTTCTTATATTATATGTGATATTTTTCTTCAATTTATCTTTATGTTTTCTTAAAATAATATTACTATTTTCCTTCTATAAAATAATTATTTTTAAAAGTAAATAGCATTCATCTATTTAGATGAATATATTAATTTCTTACATTGTTAAAAAATATTTTTTTTTACTCTTTTCACACAAAAGATCAAAAATTCTCTCAATAGAAGTTAGAAAACAACCTAATATTCACAGTTATTTTGTCGCCGCCTTATTGAAATTAATATATACAAAATCTGATACATTTTTGTTCAGAAAACTCATGCATATATGCAATGTTACATATATATATATATATATTCGGTCTTACAAAAAGTTAAATCTATCGGCATACATGATTTCTTTATTAAACAAATGCTCTTCAATGTTGACATGCAAATTTTCAACTAGTCTTTTAAAAAAAAGTTATATAAATAAAAAGAAACTTTCATGCCAATAACTTTTTCCAAACGGTCAAATGTTGTCACAAACAAGTTGTAATTATAGTGGCATTCTAAAACAAGTTGTCTTTTTGAATAATCATTCTTCAAATTTTAGAAAACCGAAGAACGTTAGTGTCGTTGTCGTATCTCTCTATAAATTTTTTTACAAAAAACAAAACTCTCTATAAAAATAGATTTAATTTAAATTATATATATATATATATATATATAATATTTTTGCTAATGTAAGAATTAGCTTTAAAATTATGAAGGTCGTAATCAATGGCTTTATTTGCTTTTGCGCAGGTCATGCATGGTTGGTAAATCTTCGTTTACTCGCTCCATTATATCCACTTCCAGTATTCATATCACTTCCAACCATTTTATTTCGAATTTTCTTGTTAGGAGCATTGTATACCTCCAAGAAAAACAATTTATAGGTATGCCACTATATATAGTCATATATTATATATATTTGTAAATGTGTGACTCTGTGAATACATAATACACACATGTAATATGTGATCAGCTAAAATGCAAAACAAAAGAAGATTGATCACAGAAGCATATGATAGTGAGCAAATGATTTTGAAATGCGCTTGCAATCTAATATAGCCGTTGTGGTTGTATTCATATATATATATATATACATATGATTCAATTTTCACTAATATATTCTCCCTATTTTATTTATAAAGATAACATGAAAACAGCTCACCATGCCAAATGAAACTCGCTTTTTAGTTGTTATATATAAAATCTTTCTCCATCTAATTTTTGTTGACATTGTTTACACTCGACAGAAGTTTATTAGGTGTATAATAAAGTTATATGTTTTCAGTCTATAATAAGGAATAAGTGAGACAAAAGAAAATGAATTGCGTACACATAATGTATATATCATGACGGTGGCTATGATTTTGACTACCTCACATGATTTCAACCATATATATATGTATATATCTATATAGAAAAAAGATTCATGATGTTAACTCATACATACTTTACTTAAAATCAGTACTCATAAGTCATAACATTATAATAACTTTCAAGTTTACAGTTAGAACAAAAGTGAGGGTCTGTCTTTACCTAAGTGGAGTTCTCAGCATCCTGTGAATGTAGGTACTAGGTAGATTCATAGAGATTTCATATCACCATTTCTTCAGAGCAGCCTTTTGACATTCTTTTCAACATCTTTAGAAGAGAATCATGAAATCTTGAGGTTGAGAAAACTTCTTAAGATCTTACAAACATATGAAGTTTTGCTGGAGAGGAACAGAATTGTCATGGAATGTTTTAAAAGCTTGTGCTGGTGTTGAAATTCCACCATAAGGACGATGAGGTAGATGGTTTTAGACTTGAATCTCCATGTGAGGTCTCTTCTCTTTGGTTAACAACCATCAAATCCTTTCCCATTAGCCGCAACACCGGGTTGGAAACTGAAGGAGTCTTAGGCACAGACTTACACAAGAGATCCAAATCTTGTTGGTTCATGTGTGGTGCTGGTTGCCCAAGTGTTGCATCTTCAAAAGCATTCGCCTTCCTTTGGAAACAACATGACTGATCATTGTCTCTGAATCCAGAAGGTCTCTTGTCAGTGGTGATGATGTTAAGAAGACTGAATGTCTGTGTTTCAGGAGCTGCAAAGTTTGAAACAGGTGATTCAGATGAGTTTCTGTCAGTGAGATCAAGTTGGTCATGGGAAGATTGGACCTGGCTTGTGATAACTGAAGAGTTTACATGATTTTCAGTTGCATCAGTTTCCATATCCCAAGGACTCGGTAGAAATGAACCTGGAGGTCCTGGAATAGGAATGAGATCAACCTCCATGAATGAGCTTCCTCTTTCTGCTGTTTTCTCGTGAATCATCATGCTTTCAAACTCAGCTTCTGCATCATTGTTCTTGTCCAACATATTATCATCTTTTATGTTATTATTACTAGTCTCTTCCCAGCCTTCATAATCATTGCCTTCACCACTACTAACTGACGGATTCGAGCTAAGAAAAACCTTATCTGTTTCTTCATTATCATAATCTGTCACTTCAGACTCCCATCTACCTGAATCTTCTTCTTCATCTTCATCTTCTTCTTCATCTTCATCTTCATTCTCTGAGAAATCCAACCGAGCTTTATTCAACTTCAAAAATCCCTTTGGAGCGGATGCAAACACCTTAGCCACAGGCATTGAACATCTCAAGGGACTTTTAGTGATCTTTCCAGAAACTTGTCTCTCCCCACAACTTCTCCATGAGTTTTGTCTGTTTAAAGGAAAAGAAACTGTCTCGGAAAAATCAACACTCACATGACTTGAACCTCTCAACACAAGGGTATCTGCTGACAATGAATACTCATTCTCAGATGGCTGATCACAGATGCTCCTCCCTTTCTTATATGCATTTCTTGAAAGACAACTTCTTGTTAGCATCCGCTGGTTTGTACCTGGAGTTTCTGACCTCTCCATGCCTCTACATTCTTCAGAATTACCTCTTTGATACTCCCGTATCTGTCACACAAGTGACTTTGTTAAACAATCTGGTAATACTTCAAGAATCAAGAATGGATCATGCAAATGCATAAGTTACCAGAAAAACTACGAGAGGACATACCTCTGAAGCATTGCTTTTAGAAAGAGTGAGTTTCCTGCTTTGAGGAACTACATTACAATGCTTGTAATGTTTCTTTCCCCAAAGTCTTTTCCCTTGATCTTCGTTAGAATTTTTCTTCTCACTGACATCTTCTTCATGCTCTCCTAATGGATCAGAAGCTTTCTCCTTAAACTCAGATAAAATCTGCAGTTTTTGTCCCTTAGCATCAATGTAAACAGGTCCAATGCCATCATCTTCCTCATTTCCAACACGCAGCACGCTCCTCTTCTTCCCTTTATTTGACACTTCAGGCTTATTACCAGAGACAACATGGTTAGAGTAGCTTGAAACCACAGCCCACTTTGTTCCATTTCTTTTGTCAAGATCTTCTAATGTGCATACCTTTGCAGTAGCGTAAATATCAGCCAACGTCTTTACTTTCAACCGTGGCTTATTCCTAGGCTTACTCATTGGCTGCTTGCCCGAGTCAACAGACAGACACTGATCAATATGTGCATTCAAAGTGGTGTTGGAAGCAGACGAGAAGGTTTTGCAGATGGGACAAGTTCTCAAAGACATAGATTCAGAAGCTGAAAAGAGAGAATCCTGATCTTCTTTTGATACACTATTCACACAAGCTCCAGGTTTCACTACTAACCCACATGTTTTTCTTGGATTCTTGTTAACGATAGCTACTTGTACTTTGGATTTTGAACCACTCGCCAAAAAGCCTTGTTCAGTCTCTGCTAATGCATGATTGGAGCCAAGTTTTTCTAACTTTCTCTTGCAGCTTCTATCTTCAACATGGATTACGTTTGGCTTAGCTTCAGAGCCAAGAGGCTGCATTGGTGGCAATGGATCACTTAAGCCATGTTTCAAACAAAGTTGCAAACTTGTTGAGGAAAAAGGCCAGCTTTTCTGAATGTTCTTGGTCCGGTAAGTAAATGCATAGTCTCTGCAAAACCAAACTCTCAACTCTTATTAAGAAAAACTTCTGAAAGACAAGACACAACAAACAAAAGTTTGTGTCTCTGATGATATACTTAGCCTCGTTCAGACCAACTTGGTATGGACCAAAGGATCAAAGAAAAAACAATATATGAAAAAAATAAAGAAATAGTCAACACACTCAATATACCATTTAAACTCCACAAAATTCCAGAAGGTGAGAGAGAAAGAAAACTTTTTTTTTGAGACTGACCCATAAAGAAAATTGAATGGATGGGAAGAAAAGATCAGACTCATCAAGAAAACTTTAAAGCTTTGCCTAGAACAATGGCGAAGAAAGAAACTGTTGACTTCTTCTTCTTCATTAAACAAAATCTGAGAAAACAAAAAAAAGAGGAAAAACTTTTAAGATTACCTGATGGAGAAACTGGAAGGATGTGATTGACCTAACTCATGACTAGAGTTGGTCAGATGTAAGACACTGGAAGAAGATGATGGATTATTTGGAGAGCCTTCATTAGTGGATGATGATAATAAGAGCATTGGAATCTTCCAGTGTTACTATTCACCTCCCTGCTGTTCCACATAACACCAGACTTATAATGTCAAAACTTGTGAGAACATATGAACCCTGCAAGAGTTAAAAGGAGTGTTTTTTTTATAATATATTCTTTAAATTTGTAGAAAACCCCATAAGAGGAAAGTATAAAACCCAGAAAGTTGAGAGTATTTAACTAGAAAGAAAATTATCATAATTTTATGTGAAGGACAGAAAACAAAGAATTAAGATTAGGAATTAGTGGGTGATATTTTTTGAAGTATCCGAGCCTCACTGGTGAAAGGAAATAACAAGTATGAACAGTTTAAAGAGTTAATTTTTATTCTAGATATTTTCAATTTCCCCCAAGACATCAGTTTGAGTGTTATTGTATGCAAGGAATCAAATGAAAACTCAAGATATCACACACAAGAGACTGACAGATCAAGATGGTAGAAATTCTACAGATGAGTTTAAACAAGCATCTTGTTATCATAGACAAAAAGATCATTGAGATTTTTTTCTAGAAACTATTGTCAGGAAAAGACATGGAAAGCTAACCAAAACATGAGATCTAAAAATGAATCTGGGAAGAAAATTAAGAGTCCAAGAACCAGCAGAAAAAAACAAATGCTTTCTATAATGATATGAGCATTAAGTAGTTTGAATCATACAATACCAAAAACTTACAGAGGTTTACATATAAAAGGACATGCAAACCTGTTAAAGAATATAAGGTTAGATCTTTGAAAGAAAAACAATAGAGATTGAAAGGAAAGTAAGAAGAAGAAATTGTTGAAATAATACAAAAACATAGAAGTAGAAGAAGAAAAGTGATACAAGAAATAAACACAGAAAGTAATATCAATAAAATACAACAAACCTTTAGATGATTGATTATCTCAAAAATGGTTTTCTTGGCAGAAGAAAAGATTTTCTTAGAGGGGGAGAGAGTGATGAACAAATAAACACATAAAATAATATCAATAAAATACACACAAACCTTTAGAGGATTGATTATCTCAAAAATGGTTTTCTTGGCAGAAGTAAAGATTTTCTTAGAGAGAGAAAGAGATGAACAAGAACCACGCACTAACAAATCAAAGTGGTATCAGGTTCCCTAAGTAAATAAATACACGAATTATTTAATTAAATAAGGTAAAGTAAGATATAATAATGTTTTTTTGACAAAAGTAAAAATAAAAATGTTAAAGTTGGAAAACGAAAATAATTAGTTTTTCCCCCTCGTCGCTGTCTGTAAGTGAGCAGTGTGAATTCTTAAACTGTTTTGAATTTTAAATGCACACTGGACCTACTAACTATTTGTAATTCTTTTAATCTTCCACTTCTGAACCTGAACTGGACGAACGCTAGAGGCTGCCATTTATATTATTGTGTCGTTTTTTTCCACACTTGAAGATTATATTGAATAAAAGTTAAGCGTTTGATTACGAAAAAATATGAGATAATCTAAATCCTCTCACATCCAAACCAATAGACGAAACAAACAAATCTATGGAGATATAAACCAGACAGAATCAAAGATTCTCCACAGACCACAAGATCTAACGGGTGACCAATGAATAATAAAAAAAAACATTTTTTTTAGATGAATATATAACAAATTTGTTTCACATCACAATTGATAAACAATAAAAAAAATTCATTCTTATAGTTTTATTTTTTGCGTTTTTTTTTACTCATTCTTAATGTTTTTATGGTAGTTAAACCTTTAAATTTCATCGAAAATGCAGAGCCATCAACAATCAGGAAGACACCCTATTATCAGAGACAACACCAAGATTGGAAAGAGTTGAAGGAGAGGCAGAACATCAAAAAAAAATACAAATGTTTTTCAAGACGATGTTCAGACACTATTATAGAGCAAATGAGATTATGACTAACATATAGGTTGACTAACATCGATTTTAGGAACAGATGATCGCTCACGAACACTATGGAATATTTTATCTGATTATCCTCAGACACGCTGTTTCAACTGTTGTAGAGAATAAATTAGAGACTTGAGAAAATTGGATCCAATTGTTTGAAAAGCTTGACAGGTACTACACGATCGATAAATAGAGAACTTTTTTTTTTTTCCACAGTAGATAGAATATAACTGGAAATGGTAGAATAACTACTGCTTTGTGATTCGGGTTGCGTCTTGCATGATTTGTGATTAGCTGATCCTAAATGAATCACGACGACAATTGCCACATCTACCGTAGCAAGTCAATTGTCATCATGTATAGCTATATAAATGTATGTGTTGATAGAACTCTATCAACACATTGTTAATTTGATTAAAAACAGAAGGACCGTAATTTCTTAATTTGAAAGCAAATACTCCATCCGTTTCGATTTAATTGTCGTTGTAGAGAAAAAATTTCGTTTCAAAATAAATGTTTTATAGTTTCAATGTAAAATTTATTAAGAAGATTCTCCAATTTATTTTTCTATTGGTCGAAATATGGTTACATATATATATAATTGTGTTTTTATTTTGGAAATATACAAAATTATATATTTTATTAATATGTGTATAAACTCAGAACGACAATTAAAATGAAATGGAGGGAATATAAACTGTTTTTTGTTTGTTTGTTTGAACATGCAAATAGAAGTTTAACATGACACAAAGTATAAATTATAATATACCTTAAAGATTATTCTTTCAAACAAACAAATAGAAGTTTAACATGACACATAAAGTATAAACTATAATATACCTTAAAGATTATTCTTTGTTTTGTGATGTATTATTAGTTATCGCCTTTTGCAGACAGATTTACCCTTAACACCACACCATTAGAGAAATTAAGAAAATGAATAAAATCTAAAAGATGAGGTGCCATTATGTGGAAACGTAAAGGGCGAATCAAATGAGGATTTTAGTCTAACATCATTTTCCTCATAAGTCATATTTCACGTCCCCTATGGACTTGTTAAGGGAGGTCCCATATATACATCCCTCACTACACGACATATCTTTTTAAAGTCATAAATTGATAAAATTGACAAGTAATGAATTGAAGTTAAGGAATTTTTGATTTTTAAAACATACATAGCTTCTAAAACTTTAGCATTAGATTTAAAAAGTTCCACTAAATAATTTTTTATAAGTTATTTACTCCCAAAATTCTTCAAACTAGTGTATTGCATGCTAGAGAAAAACAGTGAGAAACAAACAAGTGGTCGTAGGTAAATAGATTGTTTTATATATGTAACGTTTTTTAGCAGAAAAAGACAGAGTTAACGTTCTATTTAGAAGATACGATAGATACAAAACATGCTTAAAGTAAATACGAGTATTATTTTAAACGACGGTAGACTATTATAGATACCATGTAAAATGGGAAGAAAAGAATGTTAGAGGAAACATGAAATATCCATATATGTACGTACGTCAAATTATCAAATGTCATGATCATGTTGTGGTCTGCCTAAGAGCATCCACAATGGTGTTACCTATGGGCTTACGGTCCAAAGTTGTCTTGTTTTGTTGTCCATTTTCTTTTTGGGCTTTTGTTTTATCTTGTATCGGGCTTTGTCCTCTTTGGACTTTGACCCAATAATAAAATTCAAGTTGACAAAAAAAAAAAACACATTTTTTAAAGATAAAATAGAAGTTTCACTTTCCTCTCTCTCCTCTGACTTAAACGCGTTTTCAGTTGTTAATGTGTTCGGTCAGCATGTGTCTACCTACCGGAGGTTTTTCCTTCCCTAATATGTTTTTTCTTTGTATTCCGTCATCTCTCCTCCGCTATCCCTTTGTTTCGGGTTCTGGTCAGGCGTGTCTCTGTTGTTTAGATAACTGCTCGTAAGGTTTATCGAAGACGGTGGCGACTTGGCTTGCTCTGAAGTCTTGACATGATGGTGGCTAGTGGTTATGGCTGGTGGAGCCGGCTTTTCTTGGCTGAGAGAGACGATTTTGTTTCCCCTTGAGATCATTCTCTCACGGTCATCCCAGATACAAGTCGCAGTTATGGAATGCTCGTGGTGATGATGGTTCATGGCTGGTTCCGGCTCCTGAAGGAGTGTTGAGTAGTTGTCTATCCAGTCTTTTATGACCGTTTTAAGCTCTTCTTGGTGTTCCTCGTGACTTTCCAGAATTAACATCTAGGCATTGATCTGATGCCTTAGATAGATGCATGGTGACGGCTACTCTATTGAAGGTTGATCTCTTCGGTTTCTCTATTGTTTTCACTGCAGACACCGGTGATCAGTTTGTGACTCATAGTCATCCGTTTTTTGGTTCTCGAAGGCGGCAAGAGGCATCCGTTTTTCGTCATGGTCATGGTGGTGTCTCTCTTGTGTCTAGTTACTTCCCAGGGCCGGTGAAGGGTCTTTTGATAAATCATTGGTAGAGTTGCTTGGATGACATTTTGTGCAAGTCGTTAGAGTCATATCAGTCAGTGTGTGCCATGGAGGTCAGACCTGTTTTGGCGTTACAATTTTGGTGGCGGCAGTATCTAGTTGTTTAGTTTAAAATTGTAGGTTATAAGCGTTTCTGTTTGTATTCTATTTGAGCTAATGTTTCCTTTGTGTGAGATTTCGTTTTCGAAAATCATTTTTCGTCCACGGATAATATTTTTGTCAGTTGGTGTTCATTCAAGCCTATCTTATTTTTCGTAAAATCAGTTGAAAAATGGTGAATTGATGAAATAACAAAAAAAGGTGAAAATCTAAATTTGATTTCCAGAAAAAGGGTAGAGAGAGATAGAAAGAGAAAAGTGGAGAGAAAGTGTTTTGAATACTTAGGAGATTTTAGATTTTTTTGTAGTTATAGTGTAAGTTTTGTTGAAAAAATATGCTATACTATTTTCTTATTTTGAAATACTTCTGAAACACCTATTTTGTATATTATTTAATTATTGGGGGGAGCAGTCAATTTACCGTACCATGTGTTGGTCGGGAAAAAAATGATCAGTGAACCGAAATTAACGTGACAAATAAATCTGATCTTATTTTGGTTAGGTAATGAAAAAGATTTGTAATTCCATTTAGGTAGTTGGTCCACCAAGATATGTGTTTTATTTATTTCTGAATTTTTAACTTTCAAATATTTCAT
The DNA here is from genome assembly GCA_012274485.2 of Sinapis alba. Taxonomy (NCBI): domain Eukaryota; kingdom Viridiplantae; phylum Streptophyta; class Magnoliopsida; order Brassicales; family Brassicaceae; genus Sinapis; species Sinapis alba. Next base: position 353,702 of record MU105670.1, on the reverse strand, counting down.
ATTTCTTAAAAATAATGATTAAAAATTCAGTCATATGTAACAGTCTCATTCATACATGTCTATCTAGTTCAAAATCAGCAAAATCACTACATAATTATGCGACATAATACGTTTAATTTTGGATATTATTTGTTGTTTTTAGAAAAAATGCAGAATATTTGTTTTTTTATAACCCATGGTTTTAATCTCTAGAAGTTAGGGATCAATATAAATATCCTAATGGTTACGCGTTGTGGTAATATGGGGTTAAGAATCCATGTGAATATCCTAATGGTCACGTGTTGTGGTAATCTAAGGGTAGACAGATTTAAACTCAGGTTTTGTAGGATACATAGAATGCCATGCTAGACCAATAATAAGTGATTAGGATATTTGTTGTTGTTTTGAGGATTTTTCATTAAAAAATTATATCCTCTGTAAAATGAGTAAACATATTAAAACTAGAAAAACACGTTGATGTATATTTGTTTGATGGTTCTACAACGTAGTAACCCTAAATAAAGAATCGAAAACATATAAAAATATTTGGCTTAATGATATTGCTAACCAAACCCAAATTATGAAAATATAATTATGTAGAAAATAAATGCTTGTCGTGGCATATACATGTTTTGACTTACTGATTTCATTAAATTCAATTAAAGCTCTTAAGACCCGCGCTTTATCATCTTTGACATATTACTAAATAACAAAATAACTAAAAATTGATATTTATCTTTATATAGACTGATATTTATTTATCTTTCTATAAACTGATATTTATTTTTGATGATTAGTGTTTTATACATCATAATCGAACATAAATCGAATCTGATAATATGATTACTTTTAGTTATTTAGTTATTTTAGGCTATTTTAGTTTGGATACAACATACTCGAACCGAATTGGATAATATGATTATTTTGGTATAAATATCAAAACATATTTCAGAATATTGGGTATTGGGATATTTTTAGGTTTCAATACATCTAAACTGAATCAAATTTTTATTTACCATTCCAGCACATGATTCACAACTTTTCAATACCTTTGCTTTTATATACATCGTCATTTAAGATTCAATGATTCGTAGCAGAAAGTCAAAAAGCTTTGGAGCTCTTCTCTCTCTATCTCTCTCTTTGGTAAATTTCTACATCTTTATCTCCTTTCGCTTGTTTAAGTGTGATATCTAGGAAATATGGTGAAATCTAGCTATATTCCCGCCGTGTAATTTAACTTGGAATGTTTCCCTTTGGACATAAAATATTTTTGGATAACATAATATAGAATTTTTTTAGATGATGATGATTATCAAATTAATGAAATACTTTTTAATGTATGGGTAATATATTAACAAAGCTAATCTAATTATTTATTAAGGATAGTAAAGATCTTAAACACCTTAACTTTTAACATGAGAGGGAAAAAATAATTTCGCAAACAATATTATAAATATTTTCGAATTATTTGCCAATTGTTTTCCAGAAATTATTACAATGAGTGTTTTTGATTGTCCTAAAATTATTATTTTAAAAGACAGATGATTCATTCTATATTATGATACATATTAAAATAGAACCGGTTTAATATTACTAAACCAAATATAATATAAACATATACATAATATTTAAAAAATATTAAAATAAGTATAATATAATTTTTTTTAAAAAAATAGATGAATCATTATATCTTATATGATATATATTAACATAAATTCGGTTTAATATTACTAAACAAAATATAATATAAACATATATAATATTAATATTACTAAAGTAAATAATAAAAATTTAAGTATGATATTATCATTAATGTTTTTTAATTATTCTCAAAATAATGATAATTATCAGCTAAATTATGAAAATTATTTATTAATATTAATAATTAAGTATAAAGATAATATAAAATAACTATGATGTTATTGTTAGAATTTTTGTAAATTATTTTCAAGATAAAGATAAATTATCAGCTTAATCATTAAAATTACTTATTAAAATTAATAGTTAAGTATAGAATATGACTAAACCTAAAATTATGGAAAGCTTGACAACTCATCAAATTCACTTCTTAAATAATAGTATAGATTCATTCAATGCATTTTATTCTAGAAGTCTCAGTTGTTACTTGTTAGGAGTCTTCAGATCATTATATTTTTTAATTGTTTGCAAATTGAATCTTACTTTGTTTTCTTGAGTATTGAGAATTTTATCTAAATCTTCTTTTCTTTAACACCATTTATATGCAATAATGCAAAGAGTTTCACATAAATTTTTATAAACCATTTATTCTGATTTTTCTTGTGTTCCATCCTTGTGTTATATTATATGGCTTATTGACCACTTTGCTTCAACATTTGACAATATTTCATCTGAGTCCTTGTGTTTTCAAGTGCAGAACACAAACACACACGCACACACACGCACACACACGCACACACAATCTCCTATGGCTGCATTTGCAACAGCAGAAGCGTATGACAGCAACGCGGAACTAATATCAAATGGAGACCTACGTGCCCTCCACCCAATCTTCAAGATCTAAGAAAATATATATTTTATATATATATATTGGGTTGTTATCTGGAAGAAATATCTTTTAATCATAAAATTAGAAATTAAAAACAGGAAACGTATATTTAAATATTAACTAAATATTTTTTTTGGTTTTATATATAGTACATTGAGTGATTTTAAAATATTTATAAAAATAAAATATTTATATAATTATAAACGAAAATAAACACCCGCACGGTTGTGCGGGTCCAAATCTAGTATTAATTAAACTAACAGATAGGTCCGGGCATCCGGGTCAGATCCTCTCGGGTTCGGGTCTTGGAAATTTAGACCTATATAAGTACCTATGATTTTTTAGGTCGGTTCCGAGTCAGGTATTATCGGATTCAGATCTATAATTCCAATACTTGTAAAATACCCATAATTTTTAAATATATATATATATATATATATATAAAACTAAAACATTAATTAAATTCTTTATAATATTAATATACGAAGTTATAACTATCTTATTTAGTGAAAAATTACCTTATCTTTATATAGTATGGGGAAGTAGAAATAGTATAGTTAACCAGGCTATTAAATGACATCGATATAGTGATTTCCGGCATTGGACAAATTATAAATGTCTAGTTGTTCTTTAGATGTTTGAAAAATATTAAATTTACATATTTCATAAATGTGATTATTATAATATATCTATTTAATGAAAACAAGTATAATCTAATATTATTATGTTTGAAAAATATTAAATTTACATATTTCATAAATGTGATTATTATAATATATATATTTAAAAATAAAAATAAAATATTTATATAATTATAAACGAAAATAAACACCCGCACGGTTGTGCGGGTCCAAATCTAGTATTAATTAAACTAACAGATAGGTCCGGGCATCCGGGTCAGATCCTCTCGGGTTCGGGTCTTGGAAATTTAGACCTATATAAGTACCTATGATTTTTTAGGTCGGTTCCGAGTCAGGTATTATCGTGCCTTCCCCGTACTATATAAAGATAAACAAACATGTTCGTTTAGGTTACATAGAACACGAATATGTTCGTTTATGTTATAAAGTTGTCTCCATTGTTCTCGAATATAATATTACATTATCTTTGTAGATAATAATATTTTAATATTTTACCAACTTCTATTTCTATTTATTTATTTTAAAATGATATACTAATTTAGAAAATAAAAAAAAAGAATATGTTCGTTTATGTTTATTTATTTTAAATTTACATATTTCATAAATGTGATTATTATAATATATCTATTTAATGAAAACAAGTATAATCTAATATTATTATGTTTGAAAAATATTAAATTTACATATTTCATAAATGTGATTATTATAATATATATATTTAAAAATAAAAATAAAATATTTATATAATTATAAACGAAAATAAACACCCGCACGGTTGTGCGGGTCCAAATCTAGTATTAATTAAACTAACAGATAGGTCCGGGCATCCGGGTCAGATCCTCTCGGGTTCGGGTCTTGGAAATTTAGACCTATATAAGTACCTATGATTTTTTAGGTCGGTTCCGAGTCAGGTATTATCGGATTCAGATCTATAATTCCAATACTTGTAAAATACCCATAATTTTTGGATATATATATATATATATATATATATATATAAAACTAAAACATTAATTAAATTCTTTATAATATTAATATACGAAGTTATAACTATCTTATTTAGTGAAAAATTACCTTATCTTTATATAGTATGGGGAAGTAGAAATAGTATAGTTAACCAGGCTATTAAATGGCATCGATATAGTGATTTCCGGCATTGGACAAATTATAAATGTCTAGTTGTTCTTTATTATATGAAGGTATAAATTATAAACGGGAATTCAGGTTCGGTTATTTCGGATCAGATTCGGGTATTTACAATTTGAAAGAAAAAAAATTAAATTCTTCATTTCTCAAATTATGCCATCAAATTGTTTTTTATATTTTAAATTGTTTTTTATATTTTAAAAAGAACGGAGACAACTTAATACTGTAAGGTAAAAAACATGTACATTGATGTGGTAAAGTTGCGGTATCATATCGACAAACTCAACTTGTATATATAACGAAATGTATGTATACGATATATTGAAAATAATTTTTTGAATTAAAAATATATCAGATCTTGAGAAGTAAGATTTAGTATGGTATACAAAATTGACAAATTAGTTATAACATTTCTAAGAAAAAGATTATTATTCAAATTTTGGGAGACAACTTTACAACATAAACGAACATGTTCGTTTAGGTTACAAAGTAAACGAATATGTTCGTTTATGTTATAAAGTTGTCTCCCTCGTTCTCGAATATAATATTACATTATCTTTGTAGATAATAATATTTTAATATTTTACCAACTTCTATTTCTATTTATTTATTTTAAAATGATATACTAATTTATAAAATAAAAAAAAAGAATATGTTCGTTTATGTTTATTTATTTTAAATTTACATATTTCATAAATGTGATTATTATAATATATCTATTTAATGAAAACAAGTATAATCTAATATTATTATGTTTGAAAAATATTAAATTTACATATTTCATAAATGTGATTATTATAATATATATATTTAAAAATAAAAATAAAATATTTATATAATTATAAACGAAAATAAACACCCGCACGGTTGTGCGGATCCAAATCTAGTATTAATTAAACTAACAGATAGGTCCGGGCATCCGGGTCAGATCCTCTCGGGTTCGGGTCTTGGAAATTTAGACCTATATAAGTACCTATGATTTTTTAGGTCGGTTCCGAGTCAGGTATTATCGTGCCTTCCCCGTACTATATAAAGATAAACAAACATGTTCGTTTAGGTTACATAGAACACGAATATGTTCGTTTATGTTATAAAGTTGTCTCCATTGTTCTCGAATATAATATTACATTATCTTTGTAGATAATAATATTTTAATATTTTACCAACTTCTATTTCTATTTATTTATTTTAAAATGATATACTAATTTATAAAATAAAAAAAAAGAATATGTTCGTTTATGTTTATTTATTTTAAATTTACATATTTCATAAATGTGATTATTATAATATATCTATTTAATGAAAACAAGTATAATCTAATATTATTATGTTTGAAAAATATTAAATTTACATATTTCATAAATGTGATTATTATAATATATATATTTAAAAATAAAAATAAAATATTTATATAATTATAAACGAAAATAAACACCCGCACGGTTGTGCGGATCCAAATCTAGTATTAATTAAACTAACAGATAGGTCCGGGCATCCGGGTCAGATCCTCTCGGGTTCGGGTCTTGGAAATTTAGACCTATATAAGTACCTATGATTTTTTAGGTCGGTTCCGAGTCAGGTATTATCGTGCCTTCCCCGTACTATATAAAGATAAACAAACATGTTCGTTTAGGTTACATAGAACACGAATATGTTCGTTTATGTTATAAAGTTGTCTCCATTGTTCTCGAATATAATATTACATTATCTTTGTAGATAATAATATTTTAATATTTTACCAACTTCTATTTCTATTTATTTATTTTAAAATGATATACTAATTTATAAAATAAAAAAAAAGAATATGTTCGTTTATGTTTATTTATTTTAAATTTACATATTTCATAAATGTGATTATTATAATATATCTATTTAATGAAAACAAGTATAATCTAATATTATTATGTTTGAAAAATATTAAATTTACATATTTCATAAATGTGATTATTATAATATATATATTTAAAAATAAAAATAAAATATTTATATAATTATAAACGAAAATAAACACCCGCACGGTTGTGCGGATCCAAATCTAGTATTAATTAAACTAACAGATAGGTCCGGGCATCCGGGTCAGATCCTCTCGGGTTCGGGTCTTGGAAATTTAGACCTATATAAGTACCTATGATTTTTTAGGTCGGTTCCGAGTCAGGTATTATCGTGCCTTCCCCGTACTATATAAAGATAAACAAACATGTTCGTTTAGGTTACATAGAACACGAATATGTTCGTTTATGTTATAAAGTTGTCTCCATTGTTCTCGAATATAATATTACATTATCTTTGTAGATAATAATATTTTAATATTTTACCAACTTCTATTTCTATTTATTTATTTTAAAATGATATACTAATTTAGAAAATAAAAAAAAAGAATATGTTCGTTTATGTTTATTTATTTTAAATTTACATATTTCATAAATGTGATTATTATAATATATCTATTTAATGAAAACAAGTATAATCTAATATTATTATGTTTGAAAAATATTAAATTTACATATTTCATAAATGTGAATATTATAATATATATATTTAAAAATAAAAATAAAATATTTATATAATTATAAACGAAAATAAACACCCGCACGGTTGTGCAGATCCAAATCTAGTATTAATTAAACTAACAGATAGGTCCGGGCATCCGGGTCAGATCCTCTCGGGTTCGGGTCTTGGAAATTTAGACCTATATAAGTACCTATGATTTTTTAGGTCGGTTCCGAGTCAGGTATTATCGGATTCAGATCTATAATTCCAATACTTGTAAAATACCCATAATTTTTAAATATATATATATATATATAAAACTAAAACATTAATTAAATTCTTTATAATATTAATATACGAAGTTATAACTATCTTATTTAGTGAAAAATTACCTTATCTTTATATAGTATGGGGAAGTAGAAATAGTATAGTTAACCAGGCTATTAAATGACATCGATATAGTGATTTCCGGCATTGGACAAATTATAAATTTCTAGTTGTTCTTTAGATGTTTGAAAAATATTAAATTTACATATTTCATAAATGTGATTATTATAATATATATATTTAAAAATAAAAATAAAATATTTATATAATTATAAACGAAAATAAACACCCGCATGGTTGTGCGGGTCCAAATCTAGTATTAATTAAACTAACAGATAGGTCCGGGCATCCGGGTCCTCGGGTCGGGTTCAGATCCTCTCGGGTTCGGGTCTTGGAAATTTAGACCTATATAAGTACCTATGATTTTTTAGGTCGGTTCCGAGTCAGGTATTATCGGATTCAGATCTATAATTCCAATACTTGTAAAATACCCATTGTTTTTACAATTTGAAAGAAAAAAAAATTAAATTCTTCATTTCTCAAATTATGCCATCAAATTGTTTTTTATATTTTAAATTGTTTTTTTTAAAATTTTAAAAAGAACGGAGACAACTTAATACTGTAAGGTAAAAAACATGTACATTGATGTGGTAAAGTTGCGGTATCATATCGACAAACTCAACTTGTATATATAACGAAATGTATGTATACGATATATTGAAAATAATTTTTTGAATTAAAAATATATCAGATCTTGAGAAGTAAGATTTAGAGCCCGTCACGAACTGTGATTCTTGGTTACCTGAACAATTTGGTTGGTAACTAGATCCGAGCCGCCGCCGTTCTTAGATTGTTGAGAACGCGAAGTCTTTGCAATGCCGGTACCATCCAATAGATTAGAATTTCTCGTTCGAAACAACAAGCGATAGAATAGATCGCGACGTTCTTCTTGCCGAGAGAATAGAACGCGTAGTCCTTGCAAAGCAATCTGTAACAATAAAACTATCATGTTGAGATGGAAATGAGAGTTACATATACTGCAAAATTCATAGTGGAGTATGAACTAGCATAAATCTCTTAGATGCATGCCTCTCCACTCAGTGTATTTTCCTTAAAAGGGTCTCTAAACTCAAGGTCATCTATCCTGTGGAACTCTTCAGGTGCCCATGTAACGAGACCTATGGACCGGGAGAGAAGTGGTACAATCCTCGGAATCCATGCGACGTGTGCTTCTGGAAGAATGAAACACTAGCTTTCCATCAAGAGTTTCCTCAGACGGTTATGGAATTTCTGCTTGAAAACCCTGAAGATGCTGAATAAAATTTGCAGAAGTTATTTTTGAGCGATTAGCATTATTGTTTGTGTTGGTATAATTTTCAATATAAACATATAATTGCGGAATCATCTATGTACGTATCATCTATGTGGTAATTGTACGTTTATAATTTGTCCAAGACACAAAGTATAAAGAAAATAATGGTCAGGTTCTGTAGAAACTATACGAACAAAGGAGAAGATGAATTATCAGCCATCGAAACAAAACGAGGGACATCATGTCACTGAAACATCAAAAATCTTTTTTTTCATTAAAAAAAACACACATGCAAATGCTCGAACGTGGGTGGCTAAAAAACTAAAAGTACATTCAGATAATAAAGAACAGACACTGCATTTTAGGCATGAGTATCAAAGAAGTATCTGTTTAATACCAAAGATTGATACTCCAGAATCGTTTAAACATCTGATAAAAGGTCTCTTAGACAAAAAAAACAAAACAAAAAAACTTCTCCAGTGTTAGTTGTTCTTATAAATGTCTGGCAAACTCCTCAATTTGTTTGCGCTGGTAGGAGGATCCATGTCCGTCTCTCTTTATTCTCCTGCATTTGACTTATTTTTTCCTGCATTTTTCCTCTTTCTTCCTGCAATTTTCCTCTTTCTTCCTGCTTATATTATAAAATTGTATTACTTGATATAAAACTCAAAAAAATAAAAATAAAGGATCAAGAACAGTTATGATTACTTACTAGGCATAAAGGGGCTGGGAGATAATCTAATAGGTGGTCTCCTCTTGCGATTACCTCTTCGAAGGTTCACCTCATTCATTACGTTCATGACCACATCATCTTCGTACTCCTCATCATCCTCGTGCTCCTCTGCTTCTCCTTCCTTTTCTTTGTTCTCTTTATCACCTCCTTCAGAGTCACTTATCTCGTTCTGGTCATTAGAATGTCCTCCTCCCCTTTTTAAATCCTGAGAGACCACATAATGCACATTAAACCAAGGGGAGTTCAAAGTTCATTTGTGCTAAAAAAAAGAGAATAAACGTCACCTGTGACTCCGGCTGCCCCAGCTCAGACTCCACAGTTACGGAGTCCTCTTCATTTTTCTCTTGGCGAGCAGAAGAATCAGAGTCTGAGTCTCTCATCTCGTTCTGGTCATTAGAATGACCTCCTCCCCTATTTAAATCCTGAGAGACCACATAATGCACATTAAACCCAAGGAGTTCGACGTTCATTTGTGCTAAAAAAAGAGAATAAACGTCACCTGTGACTCCCGCTGCTCCGGCTCCGACTCCACAGTTAAGGAGTCCTCTGTTTCTTTGTTCAATTCATTTTGCTCTTGGCGAGCAGAAGAATAAGAGTCGGAGTAACTCATCTCATTCCGGTCTCTAAAATGACCTCCGCTATTTAAACCCTGAGAGACCACGTTCACTTCATTTTGCTCTTGGCGATCAGAAGAACGAGAGTCTGAGTAACTCATCTCGTTCGGGTCTCTAAAATGACCTCCGCTATTTAAACCCTGAGAGACCACATAATGGACATCAAACCAAAGGGAGTTCAAAGTTCGTTTGTGCTAAAAAAAGAGAATGAACGTCACCTGTTGCTCCCACTGCTCCTGCAGCTCCGGCTCCAAACCCTGAGAGACCACATAATGCACATCAACCAAAGGGAGTTCAACGTTCATTTGTGCTAAAAAAAAGAGAATAAACGTCACCTGTGGTGGCTCCAGCTGCGCCGGCTCCGACAGCTCCGGCTCCACACCCTGAGAGACCACATAATGCACATCAAACCAAAGGGAGTTTGCCGTTTATTTGTGCTAAAAAAAAAGAGAATAGCGTCACATGTGGCTCCTGCTGCTCCGGCTCCGTGTTCGTCACCTCATCTCGAGCAATTTCACAGATAAACCTTTCATATCGCTTCTCCCACTCCTCAGCCGCAAATTTGTAGAAATTGTTGACACATTTCCAATCTTTGTCTTTGTGTTTGCTTAGATTCTTTCTCTTCACTTTCATCATCTTTGGCAACGATGTTTTGACATCCGACTTCTCCTTTCCTAATTGCTTAAAACATACATCTGGGCGATTATACGCACATTCGTTAAAGCATGAACATGGTGTGCGTGAGAAGAAAAATGAAGAGGACTCCGTAACTGTGGAGTCTGAGCTGGGGCAGCCGGAGTCACAGGTGACGTTTATTCTCCTTTTTTTAGCACAAATGAACTTTGAACTCCCCTTGGTTTAATGTGCATTATGTGGTCTCTCAGGATTTAAAAAGGGGAGGAGGACATTCTAATGACCAGAACGAGATAAGTGACTCTGAAGGAGGTGATAAAGAGAACAAAGAAAAGGAAGGAGAAGCAGAGGAGCACGAGGATGATGAGGAGTACGAAGATGATGTGGTCATGAACGTAATGAATGAGGTGAACCTTCGAAGAGGTAATCGCAAGAGGAGACCACCTATTAGATTATCTCCCAGCCCCTTTATGCCTAGTAAGTAATCATAACTGTTCTTGATCATAACTGTTCTTGATACTTTATTTTTATTTTTTTGAGTTTTATATCAAGTAATACAATTTTATAATATAAGCAGGAAGAAAGAGGAAAATTGCAGGAAGAAAGAGGAAAAATGCAGGAAAAAATAAGTCAAATGCAGGAGAATAAAGAGAGACGGACATGGATCCTCCTACCAGCGCAAACAAATTGAGGAGTTTGCCAGACATTTATAAGAACAACTAACACTGGAGAAGTTTTTTTGTTTTGTTTTTTTTGTCTAAGAGACCTTTTATCAGATGTTTAAACGATTCTGGAGTATCAATCTTTGGTATTAAACAGATACTTCTTTGATACTCATGCCTAAAATGCAGTGTCTGTTCTTTATTATCTGAATGTACTTTTAGTTTTTTAGCCACCCACGTTCGAGCATTTGCATGTGTGTTTTTTTTAATGAAAAAAAAGATTTTTGATGTTTCAGTGACATGATGTCCCTCGTTTTGTTTCGATGGCTGATAATTCATCTTCTCCTTTGTTCGTATAGTTTCTACAGAACCTGACCATTATTTTCTTTATACTTTGTGTCTTGGACAAATTATAAACGTACAATTACCACATAGATGATACGTACATAGATGATTCCGCAATTATATGTTTATATTGAAAATTATACCAACACAAACAATAATGCTAATCGCTCAAAAATAACTTCTGCAAATTTTATTCAGCATCTTCAGGGTTTTCAAGCAGAAATTCCATAACCGTCTGAGGAAACTCTTGATGGAAAGCTAGTGTTTCATTCTTCCAGAAGCACACGTCGCATGGATTCCGAGGATTGTACCACTTCTCTCCCGGTCCATAGGTCTCGTTACATGGGCACCTGAAGAGTTCCACAGGATAGATGACCTTGAGTTTAGAGACCCTTTTAAGGAAAATACACTGAGTGGAGAGGCATGCATCTAAGAGATTTATGCTAGTTCATACTCCACTATGAATTTTGCAGTATATGTAANTAAGGAAAATACACTGAGTGGAGAGGCATGCATCTAAGAGATTTATGCTAGTTCATACTCCACTATGAATTTTGCAGTATATGTAACTCTCATTTCCATCTCAACATGATAGTTTTATTGTTACAGATTGCTTTGCAAGGACTACGCGTTCTATTCTCTCGGCAAGAAGAACGTCGCGATCTATTCTATCGCTTGTTGTTTCGAACGAGAAATTCTAATCTATTGGATGGTACCGGCATTGCAAAGACTTCACGTTCTCAACGATCTAAGAACGGCGGCGGCTCGGATCTAGTTACCAACCAAATTGTTCAGGTAACCAAGAATCACAGTTCGTGACGGGCTCTAAATCTTACTTCTCAAGATCTGATATATTTTTAATTCAAAAAATTATTTTCAATATATCGTATACATACATTTCGTTATATATATGAACTGGTAGGTGCGGGTGTTTTCATTCGGGTATCGGGTCGTTGACCTTTTTCAAAATTTGACTTTTGGTTTGCTCATCGGATAGCCAAACAAAGTTCATTAGGTCAATCTCATATAGTATTTTATAATTTATTTAGGTATAATAGGCCAAGTTTGTTCTTGTCCGTTAGTGTGGATCCATATTACACCATGGGGCCAACTTTAGAGGGAAAACAACCGGTTTTGCATCACCTGTATATGACTCAATCGATTGGGATGAGTGAAGCGTTGATGCAGAGAGGGATGGACTCAAAGCTTGAACCGGTTCTTGAACCAGTTTTGGAAACAAGACAATCGGTATATAACTAGATAATGAGTAGATTATCACAGATTTACATGATTTAATATATTTTTATTTTGCATTTGGTCAGTGATTACAATAGTAACTTTTAATTTATGTTTTTTTTTGTAAAGCAACTTTTAATTTTTGTTTAATTTTTTTAATTTACCGGTTTGAAACTTAGAGAAAAGTGAAAGCAGTTTCTATGTTTCTATGTTTATTATTTTGTTAAATTAAAGATCAAAAAAATGTTTCAAAGAAAAGCTGGAGCTTCTTTTAGATGCATGGACGGATCTACTTGCTCCAAAATGGTGGCAAGTGAAAATTATAATTAAAGACCTTAAATTGGTACCCTACTTATAATTCTATTTATTCCTTATAATCAATTTTTTTTTTTGTCATAAACATAACATACTCAGTTAATATTCTGCAAACCAAACTAGCAACTTTGAATTCTGCATCCATGATACATGAATGAAGTCTGAGTGAGTGAAGCTCTCCTTGAACAGCTTTATATCTTCTAAATATGTTACAAATGCATAAAATTCTTCTGGTTCTGAAACCATCTTCACCAATTGAGAACAATCCATTGCAAATGTTTCATGGAACTGATGTAGATTCCTCATGCATTCCATTGTCCAAATAAGAGCTTTTATTTATGAATGAAGAGATGTGAGACTTGCTCTTGTGTTCCTTGCCCCCATTAAACCATCAAAATCTTCCAAAGTACTGAACCATCCTTGTCCCGAATAAGTTTATCTCTCTTTCCATAAACCATCTGTAAAACACTATCGTCCTGGAATTAAGGTAAAATTGATGTTTCCCTAACCTGGACGACAAGTTGTGTTATTATTGCATGTGCCTCATTCCATAGTGTTGATTTTGTTTCCGTCAATTGAAGTGTATTTCTAGGGTCGGTATCAATATTGCTGAAAACTTTATTATTCTATCCTTTCCAAATATACTATAATATCCATGCAACTGATGATTTGCTTTTGGATATTTGACCTCCCAATACAAATAATCTATATTTGTAAAAATCTATTGTGAGGGAAAGATATCCAGATTTGATGGAATCTTTGAGAGAGCTCATATTTAGACTCCTGGAGGACATTTAAAAATGATTTATTGATTCCTCTTTAGCTGCATATCATGCACACTGAATGTCACTTTGTTTTTCTCTTACCCGAAGATTTTTCTTTACTGATAAACACCTGAAACTAATTGCCAAAAGAAATATTTGATCTTAGGACACTTTATTTTCCGTAAAACGCATTTAAAGGAGTGATATTTGGACCGCACACATGCAGTGACCCTCCTGTATTTGGGTACACTTGCTCCACTTCATAACCAGATGTGACCGTAATTTCCCATTTTTGGTAAAATGTCATTCATCTTGATCCGACATCTAGGTCTTACTCAATGGTAAATTTTCTATAATCTTTGCATCATCTGAATCATAAAAAGCTTGAATTACTTGTGAATTCTACGTTCTTGAAGTTGTATTGATGAGAGAATCCATTGTTGAGTCAGAGAATGAAGGGTGTTGGCTTATGTTTGCAGGTTTCAGACAAGTGGTTGGAGCCAAAGGTGATTCTATACTGAGATATATTATTTATATAAAATAAACTTGAAAATCAAATCTAATAGTTCACTACTCTGGTAAAATTGTAATGTTTTTATAAATCATGTTAATCATGATATGAAGTTTTTTATTTGAATCACCACACGATAATTTAGCAAACCCAAATTCTTGAATTATTATTTTTTTGTCAACTTCAATTTTTTTATTTGGTTAAATTATCAAAATTTATATATATATATATATATATATATATATATATATATATATGTACTCCACATATATTTAGATAATATAATGTTTATATGGATTACATTCTTATATAATAATATTTCATGTGGAAAATATATATGATTTGTGAATTATAGATATTAAATTAAAAGTTAATATATAAATACATAGAGTTTTATCATGTATCTATATAAATTTAGATAATATATTTGCTCCCAATTAACAATTTTTTTTTACAATAATTTGTTACCGTATAAATATAAGTTATAACTAGTAATGAGTATGAATTTCATCTTCTCGGTTTATTAGTTTTTGAGTTTTTTATGCCATATTAGTCACCGATAAAGAGGAGGAAGCAAAGTAGCAAGATCTTGTCAACTTTTTCAAGAAAACTGATTTTTTTTTTAGGTTTTAACTTATAAGAGAAAGTTGGCTAATACAAAAGGTAAGAATACTCTTCTTAATGTTTGTAGAAGTTTTAAATTATAATTAGATGTAACTTCAAATATGTTTCAAAAATAATCTAAATAATCTATATACACAAATGAAGGAAGTAACTTCTATAATCTTAAAGATTTCATAATATCCTAATAAAATATAAAAGGAAAAAAATTGATACACAAAAATAAGCCTAATAAATATGAGGAAGCATATTGTTAGGTGTTTAATGAAGTCATCAAGACATTTAATGAAGTCAATTGTTAGGTGTTGTATCATGACGTTTGATGAATCTCAGTAAGCATGAGATGTTCACGAGTTCTTGGATGTTGCATCAAGACGTAGGATGATGCATCAAGTGCATTGTATTAATGATAAAACTATATCACATGAAGCCTAACTCAAACATTACATCATCATAGATGTAATTGAGTTAACATGCGATGCATCAGTTTTTCTGAAGACAAAAATATTTAATTTTCTTGTTTTTCTGCAGATATACTGATACAAAAATATACACATCAAACCTCCAAAACATTTTGAATATGTACATACATACAATCACCATCTTCTATAAGCATAAATGTCTTCATCGGAACATGGAGTCTTTCAAGAGCTCCATCACAAAAGATAAAATCTACCGTGTACACATCATCATCATATATATCGTATATAGGATCTTCAACGAGTTCTTCACATAGATCTTCAGATGAAACAAATGAATATGTATCCATGAAATAACATGTACATTCAAAGAACATGCATGTTGTATGGATAGCATCACCGTTGCGTGGAAATATGCAGTCACCACAACAAACTCGTTTGTGATTATTTCTTCATCCTCAACTTTTAAATAATGTTCAACAAATGGGTTATAACGTCGACCAACCTAAATGCTCAGCAAATAAGTTATAAAATATTTTTACAAACTAATTAGATGAATCAAACTAAGTATAATTTAAAATAATTTGATCTTAATAAATTTAAACCAAGATAAATTGTGATTCAGTTGAAAAATATATTAGTACTACTGTAATACTTTTATATTCAGTTGAAAAATATAGTACTACTACATATGTAAATTTAAAGTAGAAAGTATTATTTTTTTTGTACACAAAATTAAAATAAAAGTGTTGGCGAGCCTAAAAAGGTGTGTAGTGTGGATAATATATAAATATTAAAAAAAACTACAGATAGTAATTCGTTTTTAGGAAGCTGTGGCACAAACACAACTGCCACGAGGGAAACTATAGATTGGGATTCTGGAGGTGAGTGACGATCAACAATTTCAGATGGCGATGAGAGACCTTGTTAACGGCGGAGCCGCCTGCACGGTTCCCGGCTCTTCTTCTTCTTCTTCCAACCCTCTCGGAGCTCTCACCAACGCCCTACTTGGTTCCTCTTCCAAAACCCAGGTTCGACTCGTAGTTGGAACTTGAATCGCTTAAAAGCATGCGTAATCTGGACTTGGTATTGTAATGATTCTAATTTGGTGGGCAGGAAAGGCTGAAGGAGATACCTAATGCTACCAGTTCAGGTCCTGGGCCACAGTTTTACTCTGAAGATCAACACTTGAGGTCACTTCCCGGGTCTGAGTTAGATCAGCCACTCCTGCAATCTGGTGCTCAGGTTTAGGCTAATGCAAAGTTTGGATTTTTACAATGCTTGTATTGACTCTGATTATCTAGCCTTTGTGATGCCTGATGGGTCTCTACCGTTTTTGTTTCATCAGGGGTCAGAGTTCTTCCGTGGCTTCCGCTCTGTAGATCAGAATGGTCTCGGTGCAGCTTGGGATGAAGTGCAGCGTGATGGACCTATGCCTCCAATGGGACCTATGTATGAGCCCACATTTGAAGGTTTGTGATCTAGTGGCAGTACAAAATGGATAGATAATGGGGTTTTGATGGTAACTTCTTCAATCACAAAGTAAACAACATTAATTTTGCTACATGAACTAAGTAGCTCGGTCATTGTTGAAGCAACTTCTTCACCATGCGTTCCTTCTATTTTCCCTAGATGTCTGTTTCGTGTTTATTAAGTCATAGGCCTGTCTTTTGTTTATTGCATATACGTCAATGTGAGGTGTTTTCTTGTGCTTGCTTAAATATTTTTTTCCCCCACTGCAGGACCCCCACAGAGAGTCTTGTCAAACTTTCTGCATTCGTTTGTTGAGAGTAGCCGCGGTGGCATTCCCTTTCGTCCTGCACCTGTACCTGTGCTGGGATTGTCTCAAAGGGACAAACAATGCATACGTGATCGTAGTAGCATAATGGCCCGGCATTTTTTTGCCGATAGGGGAGAGGAGTTTATCAATTCTCAGGTTTGATCGTTGTCTGATTGTTTTCTGAGCTTTTATGCCTTAAACTTGGGGTTTAAGGGTCAAATCCAGCTATTCGATATGCGCTAAACGTTGTGGTGTTATATTATTCAAGTCAATTCAATATTATGGAGAAGTATAGTAATGATATTCAAGGTCCGATTTCCTTGATCCTAGATTTGTTTCAAAGCTTACATTGTAGAATGACATTGAGGGTCAGGGCTTTTGTTGAGAACCATTGCTGTAGTTTTACTTGGTGCGTCTTCCTATTTAGTATAGATTTTTTCAAGATCACGTCAGCTGCTCCTGTTATGGTTAAGCCTTTTATGTTCTCTTTTTGTGTTTGTTTGCAGCTTCTTTTGTCAAGTCGTTGGTTAAATATATTGTTCTCTGTTGCTTTTACAGGTAAATGCATTATTGTCATCTTTAGATATCGATGATGGCATTCAAGCTAGAAGTCATATTCCTGGGAGATTTCGGGAGCTAGATGATTATTGGAATGAGTCTCAAGCTGTTATGAAACCTGGTTTACATCCTGCGGATAGTTGGGCGAACGAATTTAACCAGCATGGGATGGATCATGGTGGTCCTGACTCGTGGGCCCAGTCTTTTGAGCAGCAACATGGTGTGAATGGATGGGCCACCGAGTTTGAGCAGGTACTTTTTCCTTCAACATCAGACACATGTTTGACAACGTTTGGTTGACTATAGGCTTTGATTTGCTTCCCAAGGCGTACTAGTTTAATAGCCTGAATCTTCTGCGACTTTTCTGTGATGTATCAGTTATCAGGTGTTTGGCTCACGTTTAATTGGCCAACACCTTAGCTCTCTGATAATTTGTGAAGTTCTTTTGGAGCCTTTTGGCGTCTCATCTTTTTCCATTTTTTTTTTATTTTGTCGAAGGGTCAATCTCAATTAATGTCAAACCAGATGAGAAGTATGAATATGCAAAATTTAGCTGCAATGGAGCAGACTCGTAAGCTTGCCCATACACTGTCTCAGGATGGCAATCCTAATTTTCAGGTTGGTGTAACGTACCACTAATAAACATTGGCTTACAAAGTAATCTCATTCATTCCTAAACAGCCTTTGATCGTAGTTTCAGTAAAGTAAGTTTGCAGTAAATTGTACTGTTGGACGACAACTCTTTTTCTAGGCTGATCTAAACCCCTTTTTTCTATTGCTGAGAATTTCCACTGCACATTGTGTTATCTAAAAGTTTGAAGATCTCCGGATCTTTTTTATCACAAGGTTTTCTTTTCCATATAAAGATGTTATCTAAAAGTTTGGTAAAATGATTGATGAATGCAGAATTCAAGATTCCTCCAATTTGTTTCAAAGATGAGCCGTGGTGAACTCATTATTGATGAGAATGAGGTGAAGCCAGGACCAGCCCCTGGGGAATGGGCTACTGAGTATGAGCAACAGTATCTGGGGCCACCAAGTTGGGCTAATCAATTTGCAAATGAGCAAGTATGTACTTGTTACTAAAGTATGTTTTTGCTTCAGGGTACTGATAGCATGCTAGTGCAGATTGATTTACTGTTATGCCTTTCTCGCATAGCCATTATTTCGCAATTGAAGCTTCTGGTGATAGGTTTAGTTGTTATAGTGAATCTCCTGCATTTTCTGTTTTAGAACTGCAGTCACAGTGGAAAGGCGTCAGCGTAGATTTCGCTGTGGACATTTCCCACTGAAATGGTCCCTTATACTTACTGAATATGAGTGTCTGAGTCTCTGACATGGCAGAAAGTTTAGTGACAATCTTCTTAATTTTTTGTGTGTAGCTTTCACATGGACCAGAACAGTGGGCTGATGAGTTTGCTTCCGGGAAAGGACAGCAAGAATTGGCTGAGGACCAATGGGTTAATGAGTTTTCGAAGTTGAATGTTGATGACTGGGTAGATGAATTTGCTGAAGGACCCGTGGGTGGGAGTTCAGCTGATGCATGGGCAAATGCGTATGATGAGTAAGTCCATGATTATTTAATTGATCTATCATAACTTCTCTTTTTCATTGTGCTTTGTGTGTTCACAAATTTTCAGAACCAAGTAAATTCCATTTCCATTCCTTAATCGTTTTAACTCGTTCGCTATTTCTTTCCTGTGCAATATTCTCTGGTTCCTTAATGTTTGCTTTGAAGAAAATTTCACAACTATGCAATTCTTTTCTGTGGCCAAATTTCTGGTTTTATTTTATTTATGGAGACATGAACAATGTTAAACCAACAGGCATTTTTGTCTTTCTTACTCCATCTAACAGAAATCTCTGCCTCTTCAGGTTTCTCACGGAAAGAAATGCTGAAAAACAAAATAGTGGTGTCTACGTCTTCTCTGACATGAATCCTTATGTGGGTCACCCTGAACCTATGAAAGAAGGGCTTGAATTGTTCCGCAAAGGACTTCTTAGTGAAGCAGCGCTTGCTCTAGAAGCCGAGGTTATGAAAAACCCTGAGAATGCTGAAGGTTGGAGGTTACTTGGGGTCACCCACGCTGAGAACGATGATGATCAACAGGTTACTCAGTTTAATCATTAATTACCCATGAGTTGATAAAACCAGAAGAGATTACTAAAATCATTTAATATTGTGGATGCAGGCAATAGCTGCAATGATGCGGGCACAGGAGGCCGATCCCTCAAATCTCGAGGTGCTTCTTGCGCTTGGTGTGAGCCATACCAATGGTCAGTGCCTGAAATTTAGCAATAAGTGTTTGTTTTTGGAATTAGATAGGTGACTAATATTTTTTCTTCTCTGTAAGTACAGAGTTGGAGCAAGCAACTGCTTTGAAGTATTTATACGGATGGCTGCGGAATCACCCCAAGTATGGAACAATCGCTCCTCCTGAGCTTGCTGATTCCCTATACCATGCTGATGTAAGTGCCCTTCCTCTTGTGAATTCTCCGTAGTTGACTCTCATCTCATAAACACTATTCATTGTCCATGTATAAACAGATTGCTAGATTATTCACTGAAGCATCTCAGATGAATCCTGAGGACGCTGATGTGCATATAGTGTTAGGCGTTCTGTACAATCTGTCAAGGGAATTCGATAGAGCAATAACTTCCTTCCAAACAGCTTTAAGATTAAAACCAAACGATTATTCGCTTTGGAATAAGCTTGGTGCAACACAGGCCAACAGTGTCCACAGTGCTGATGCCATATCTGCTTATCAACAGGTACTGTTTAATCAAAAACTTGCCTAAGTTTCATTGTCTCTGTTACTGTCTGACTGTCGTGTTACTGCCAGGCTCTAGATTTGAAACCTAATTATGTTCGTGCTTGGGCAAATATGGGAATCAGTTATGCAAACCAGGTTAGAGTTTCTTTACTTGTGTTAGAAGCAAATATCTCCTGTTTGATGATCTTTTACTTAAATATGGTATGCTATTGTGTGACAGGGGATGTACAAAGAATCAATTCCTTATTATGTTCGTGCCCTTGCGATGAATCCTAAAGCCGATAACGCTTGGCAATACTTGAGGCTCTCGTTAAGGTATGTATAAGAGCTTGTGAACAAGAAAAATCCGTTTAATATTTATATCCATAAAGTTTTCCAACTTTGTTAACTTTCTGTAGCTGTGCCTCAAGACAAGACCTAATCGAAGCTTGTGAGGCGAGGAATCTCGATGTCTTGCAGAAAGAATTCCCTCTGTGAGTAATAGAGAAGCTAGACGATTCAAACCCTTAACTCCGAGTGGTCCTTACCGGTTAAACGATCGATTTGTTTTACGGGAAGCTGCAAATCTTACAAGGAAGATGAAATTAGAAGCCACATCAGTGAGCAAAAACTAGCATAACCCTATCAAGCAGGCAACCAAAAGATACGAATATCATTTTTTCCTTCTAGTTTTTGTAAAATTAAATATAATTTGGAAAAAAAAAGTATTACAATATACCAATACGGCAATACATTATGTATGTAGAGGTAAATGTATAACACGAAATGCTAATAATAATGCTTCAACAGCAAATATCATTTCCAACTTTTAAGTTCGTGATCCGAAAGTTCGTAAGTCTGATCTTTTGTCCCTGAGAGGCTGGACATTTGGTTTTAGAAGTTTATCCGGTCACACAACGAACAATGAACACAAATTAGGACCGAAGCGTGAAGCCCATCTGATTAATGAGATATTGGACCTACAACTCTACAAAGATTATTTTCTCCACTCAATAATCCAATAAAATTAATATGTTTATTTATTTTGTTATAAAGTTTATATGAGTAAAAACCTCTATTCGAAAATGCGGTCGCGTAACCGATTAATCGGCCGCATCGGCGGTGATCGGAGCTTAGCTGTGGCGAGGTGAAACAAATCGGAGTTCTAAGGCAGATGACCGAGTTTTGCCACATTGCTCGTGTAACAATGTAATACGGCCCGTTAATCCAACTCGGTTGATCAAGCAAATCTTGTCAATTTTTGAAACTAACTTAGATTTACAAAGTTTAAACTAAAAATATTAAACAAATGATGAAACAAGTGAAAATCAAAAATAAATAAATAGAAACAGTTATTGTTTGAACTTCAGAAATGCTGGTTAAAGAAAAGGAGACGATACTAAAATAACAATTTTTCCTTGAAAAAATAAAAAAAATATACCAAAACTGCAAGGAAACAGTTCGAACTCGGGTTCACTAATACTTAAACCAACCGCTTACGAATTGAGTCGATGAAACTTGTTGACTATTGTTTACATATCTAGTATTTATACATATATTTGCACGTAAAAGCTTAAAAACTAAGCATTGATTCATCTCTGTTTAATCTTCGATTTTTTATTAACTTGTTAGGCCTATATTAACTGTCCGACTAACGTCTAGTGTAGTTCCGAACAGGGCTAAAAACTAAAGAGAAATGAGTAAGTGAAATAAAGTTATGGATCCGAAATGTACGGGTCATTCAAGGTAATACGTGGGGTAGGTTTGTCCAAACTTGGGCACATTTAATGTCCAAACCCCCAAATTAAACTCTAATTAATTTTAGCTTCAGACATTGGAGTACTCAAAACCGAAAAAAGAAAGTATATTTACTCACATTTATTTATTTTTGTCGTAGAAAAAAATTGCTCAGGAAGAAAGAGGGAGAGAGTTGCGGGGCGCGGTAAACAATGAGTGGCCACGTGGTTATGTTTGATTCATTAAAAGGTTTGGTTATGTAACTTCATGCTACTTTCCCGGCAAGAAATCATGCAAAACAGATAGTAGTATTATTAAATCTTTAATTCATTCAAGAAATTATCATTAAATTACATCTTAAATCCAACAAAAAAATCAGATCGTACCAAACGTGTTGATTCTCTAAGATTATGTACGATTGCTTCTGTTTATTCCACTATTATAAATAGACAATATTAATATTATTAATCATTATTATTTTGGTTATTATACATAATTTAAAATATGTTAAAACATCAGTATAATACAAATGGTATAACGATTATATATTTCCTCTGTATCATTTTAGGTAATGTTAAACTAAAATTTATTATAAGTAATGCTTTCATAATTTTAAATTAAATTTATTATAATTTGAAAGTTATGATTAATTACAAAATATTATTTTTTTATTAATTAAATTAGTTTTTTAATGTTATTTTATGTAACTAAGATAAATTGCATAATTTTTTTTATTATTCTTTTGTAAAAAACTTGAATAGTAGTTAAAGTGATACGGAATGAGTTATAAGATAAATATTTGATACATGTTAGACTTATGCTATCCCATCCACGAGTTCATCTACTTGGTGATAATATGTGCAGCACTAGTTTCTTACGAACATTCACAGCACCGCTCATTATTATTTATTATCGGCAAATAGTGCCCCACCATCAAGACTATCGATTTAGCAATGTTCGTTTTTTATGTTAGATGCTGTATCTGCATGCAATTATATTTTTTTTTTACTGAAATCTTTCAATTATAAATGCAAGAAAAAAAAAACACAAGCTTTTAATGCCCTTAATGTTTTTGGACCTCAGCTCATAATGATATTCTAACCCTAATTAAAGGTCTATAGTATATGCTCACACAACAGCAATAGACAGACAACATCAATAGAAAGACGGGAAGATGAAGAAGTTACGGAGCTATCAGAGAAGGAGAAGCTTATGGAAGAGTAGAGCTCAGCCGAAACTGCATCATGAGAGAGGCTTTAGCCAAGCTGTTATCAGATGGTTGATGGGGCTTTGAAGATGTTACAGTGCAATCAGTTGTTCCTCTCCATCCAGATAGAGTAGATGCAGTGTTGCCAGACCAGTAGTGTGATCGTTCTCTTCTAAGGGGGGCCTAAGAGAGATCGAAGATGATCGATCGAAGTATCCTAATCAGAGTGGGCCTGTAGTTGACAGCGGTTGGCAAGGTGGTTCCATATTCCCCACGAGTAAGAGCAGTCGAAGTATACAATTCGCATTACAAAGTAGACATGTCACATTTGTAGTGATGTTCCTAGAGAGGAAGCGATCATTTGTGGCATTCTGTTGAGAGCAGCACGCCAAGCTTGCATGCAATTATTTAGATGTTGTATGTTTGTACACAATTGCACTAGTATCTGGATGCAAAATTCATAGCACCTAAAAAATTTAGATATTTGAAATGTCAGAAAATGTAAAGTTTGGATGCAATATTTGTATCTTAAAATCTAAAAAACTTTAATACATTTCTGTAGAAATATAAAAACTAACAAACTTATATTAACTATAATTATTAAATAGATTTCTAAAAATAATAAAATTATGTTTTCCTCAACCATAATTTTTTTTTTCCAAAAAATCTTTTTTTTTTACAAAAATCATGTAATCGAGTTTCCGTTTAATAGCAATATTATGTTTTTTTTGCCAAAACCATAAAATTACGTTTTTCCACACAACCGAAACATTAGATTTTTATTCCAAAACCGTAAAATTGATTTTATCACCAAAACAAAATTTTGATTTTCCCGTCAAATCCCCAAAATTAGATTTTTTCGTCAAACCCGTAAAATCATGTTTTTCCACAAAAACTGTAATCATATTTTAATCAAAACCGTAAAATCATTTTTTCTCGCCAACTCACAAAATCATGTTTCCCACCACCCCCCAAGATCAGAAAACTATATTTTCCACCAAAATCATAAAATTTGAAATTTTCTGCAAAAAAAAATTAAAATTATGTTTTATTGTCAAAACCAGAAAATCAAAAAATAAGTTTTCTCGTCAAAATTATAATATCAAGTTTTTCCTCTAAAACCATGAAATTAGATTGTGCACAAAAATGTAAAATCAGATTATTTTTTTCTTTAAAATCATATTTTTGTTCATAACCGCAAAATCACATTTTTCGACAAAACCATAAAACCATGTTTTCCTGCCAAAATAATAAAACTATGTTTTTCCACCAAAGCTGTAAAATCACGTGTTTCTACTAAAACAAAAAAATCGAAAATTGAGTTTTCTCGCTAAAGCTGTAAGTTTTTCGTTAAAATCGTAAAATTAATTTTTCGTCAAAACTGTACAATTATATTTTTCTGCCAAAACAGTAAAATTATATTATTCTGCCAAAACAGTAAAACTGCATTTTCCGTTAAAACTATAAAATCATATTTTCAACAAAACCAGAAAATAATATTTTTTCCACCAAAACCGCAAATTTGGATTTACCTGTTGAAACAAAAAAATTAAGTTTTCCTACCAAACCACAAAATTGTTTTTTCTGCCAAAACAGAAAAATTATTTTTTTTGTCGAAACTACAATATCGAGATTTCTCACTAAAAATGCTAAATCAAATTTTCCGCTAAAATGATTAAATTGTATTTTTTTGCTCTAACCGCAAATTGTGTATTTCTGCAAAAACTACAAAATTAAGTTTCTCATGAAATTCGCAAATCATGTATTTCCATTAAAAGAAACTTTTAGATATTGTTATTTAAATATTATAATTAGTTCATTATTAATAATAAAATAGTGTTTTTTCTTTTTAACTACTAATATTTAAATGTTATTATAAATATTTTTAAAAAACAACTTATCATCTAGATATTACATGAAAATACTAATTGTATAAATGAACAACATTTATGCAATATCTAAATGTTATGTTCAGATTATATATCTAAATACAAAAACAAAAATGACCTTATTTACACACTTGAAAATTCTCAAACTAATGCATTTGTATCTTCTAAAACCGATGTAAACATAGAAATATATATGTGACTTAATCGCTAGCTATCTTATCTATACTATTATTTAAGAAGTGAATTTGCTGATTTGTCAAACTCACCATAATTTTAAGATTAGTCATATTTAATGCTTAATTATTAATTTTAATAAACAATTTTAGTGATTTAGCTGATAATTTATCATTATTTTGAAAACAATTAAAAATTTAACAATAATATCATAGTTACTTTATATTATCTTTATGTTTAACTATTAATATAATAAATAATTTTAATAATTTAGCTAATAATTAACATTATTTTAAAAATAATTAAAAATTCTACTATAATATCATCTTAAATTTATATTATTTATTTAAGTAGTATTAATATTATATATGTTTATATTATATTTGGTTTAGTAATATTAAACCGGCTTTATGTTAATATATATATATATAAGAGAATGGTAACCCATGATTAACTATTTCATTTATGAATTTCATAATAATAGAAATACATGTCCTATCGAAACATAATTTGTAACTTGCTATCCTATAATCTTGCCTAGCAGGCAAAGATTTCACTTCGCGAAAAAGATGATTCATTCGGATCAACATGAAAGCCCAACTTATTCCCAGCGAACGAAAAGAAGGAATACTTATTAGTAATGACAGAAATGACATCAAGCAAACAGTCGGGAACTTGAAGAACGCCTCCGCTGCTAACACCCTATATATATATCACATAAGATATAATGATTCATCTATTTTTAAAAATAATTATTTTAGAACAATAAAAATCACTTATTGTGATAGTTTCTGAAAAAATTGGCAAATAATTTAAAAATATTTATAATATTATTTACAAAGTAGTATTTTTCTATCATAATAAAAATTAAAACATTTGAATCTTTATTACACTTAATAAATAATCATATTAGATTTGATAATATATAATTACCTATAAATTAAAAACGAATTTCATTAGTTAGATAATCATCATTATCTAAAAAGGTTATATATTATGTTATCCAAAAAAGTTGTACATCATAATATTTTTAGAATAAACATAAATCCATGCATATATAGTTTTATGTATGTATGAATATTTTTAATTTTATGTTACTTAATAAAAGATATTTTATTAAAATAATTTTTAGTGTATATAAAAGTTTTAATATTTAATTATATGAATTATTTAATATTTATTTATCGTATAGATTTGAGAAGTAAATTTGTTGATTTGTCATGCTCTCCATAATTTTAAGTTAGTCATATTTTATATTAAGTTATTAATCTTAATAAATAATTTAGTGATTTAGCTAATAATTTATCATTATCTTGAAAATAGTTAAAAAATACTAACAACAATATCATAATTAATTTATATTATACTTATTTTAATACTATTAAAGTATTATAAATATGTTTATATTATATTTGGTTTAATAACATTAAACCGGTTCTATTTTAATATATATCACATAAGATATAATGAATTATATATCTTGTAAGATAATAATTTTAGGATAATCAAAAGCACTCATTGTGATAATTTCTAAAAAAATTAGCAAATAATTCAAAAATATTTATAATATTGTTTGCAAAGTAAATTTTTTCTTCTCGTGTTAAAAGTTAAAACTTTTAGAATCTTTATCACCCTTAATAAATAATTAGATTAGCTTTGTTAATATATTATCCATATTTTAAAAAAGAATTTAATTAATTTGATAATCATCATTATCTAAAAATTCTATTATGTTATCCTAAATATGTTATATCATAATACTTTGAAAATAAATATAAAATCTTTGTATATAGTTTTATGTATATATGAATGTTTTCAAGTTAATTTTACGTAATAAAAGTTATTTTATTAAAATAAATAAATATTTATCATATATAATTTTTTAATGTTTATTAATTATTAAATATTTCAAAAGCATGAATTAATTTATTTTAATGATTTTTGAATTGATTATATATCTATTTACAAAATTTTGTAAAATTATTAAGTCCGCAAGTACGGGCAAAACACATAGTATCTTGTAATTAAACTTTTTCTGACTAGCTCATGATAACTAACAAATGTTACATGCGTGTGGGACTAAAGGCAACTTTTTCTAGCTTCTCTTTATCAAGACACAATTATATAGAGAACCAAACGAATTGATCATATAGAGATTATATCATTACAATCAATAAGAAAGCGATCTTTTCATTTTCATTAATATTTTGGTTGTTGAAGAATAAAATTATCATGAATTGAGCTTAGTTTTGTCGTCAAGTTGTGATATTGACGCTGTAAAGTACTGAGTTTTTGATGATTAATGCTGTAAAGGGAAGAACTGTCGAATGATTAAAAGCTTGCTTCACTTTATATATAATTAGTTTAGTGTATGCAACGCTATCTTTTGTATATATATTGACAAACAACATGAAGTATTTGTAATAATTTTCCAACGGAAAAGATTTCATCATTAGTTAACTATACACTATCCTAAAGGAACTTTAAAATTTTGCGCATATAACTCATTGACAAGATTAATGTGTTTCCGTTATCGACTATAACGGGTCTAAATCATATCATAATCTCGAAGTTCAAATGATACTTGTAAATTGAAAATGTTGTTGTTAGAAATGTAACTGATAAAAATGACTCATTCCATTTCAAATCCTCTTTTGTCAAGTTTCAGTCTATACACTTGCTTCATAATATATATTAATATTATAACATATGACAATGGCTAAATTAAGAACGTGCATAGTCTATAGTTAAATCAACATTTTGATTATATATGATTTTAACAAAAAGAAAAACATATTAGTACGACAGTACGTTTAGTAAGAGTATCTCCAACCCGTAACATTATATTAATGTTAAAATCACATTATTTTAATTTCATTTAATATTGAAAAAAAAAATCTCCGATCTAATTCCAAAAACTATTTTAGTATAATTTTCACTATAAAATTTTCCAGTCCAACATTAAAGTTACACTATTTTAGTACAACACTATAATTTCATACCAAATTTGGTACAAAATTATGGTATTACACTAATATAATGTAATTTTTAATATTGAACTGAAAAATAATAATGTGGAAATCACGCTAAAATAATATTTTGAAGTTGAGTTGGAGATGGCCTAATGAGTTATTGGTTGTTTTAACAATGCTTGTTCTAATATTCCCAAATTGTTTTGTATATATCATTTTATTGTAACGTGGGAACTAATTTAATTGTTAGTGATGGTTAATAATAAATGATCAGTGCAAATCTTAAGTTAGACGATTTGTGTCACATGAATGTCAATGTAGATCCTGAAATTGAGGTGGTCAATTTTTTCATGTGTATTTTTGTTTTTTTATTATTTTTTGTACTGAAAAATAAAATTTCTTGTTGCACGGAACAGTCGCCGAAAGTCAGGTATTGATTCCATTTTATGATAACAAGTACAAGTATCAAATATTACTATTGTAACTTTTTCGAATGGTAAAAAATAGAAGAAAGGATTACTCTGAGCCTGTTTCTTTCACCATCTAGATGAGTCATCTGGATGGAGATGGAGTTTTGTTTGTTTAGACATTAAAAATACAAATCATCTAGATGGTTCATCTGGATGAGTTTTAAAAATTTAGGCTTAATTTTGAAAATCAGCTGGATGATCCAAATTGAACCATCTAGATAGAGATGGTTCTGTCAAAATGATATAATGTCTATTATATCCCTAATATAATTCACAAATTACAAACCTAAACCTAATATTATTTTGTTATTCATAAAAAATGATAAAATCACAAAAATGCATTTTCCCGCCAAAACCGCAAAAATGCATTTTTCCGTAAAAACGCATTTTCCTGCATAAATGCATTTTCCCGCCAAAACCGCAAAAACGCATTTTTCCACTAAAACTGCGAAAACGCATTTTCTCGCTAAAACCACAAAAACATATTTTCTTGCAAAAACACATTTTCACACAAAAATGCAATTTCCCGCCAAAATCGCAAAAATGCATTTTTCTGCCAAAACCGCAAAAATATATTTTTCCCGCCAAAAACGCAAAAATGCATTTTCCCGCCAAAAACGCAAAAATGCATTTTCTCGCCAAAACCGCAAAAATGCATTTTCCGCCAAAAACGCAAAAACGCATTTTCCCGCCAAAACCGCAAAAATGCCTTTTCCGCCAAAAGCGCAAAAACGCATTTTCCCGCTAAAACTGCAAAAACGCATTTTCCCGCCAAAACCGCAAAAATGCCTTTTCCACCAAAAGCGCAAAAACGCATTTTCCCGCTAAAACTGCAAAAATACATTTTCCCCGTCAAAATCGCAAAAATGTATTTTCCCGCAAAAACCGCTAAACGTACTTTCCGCTAAAACTGCAAAAAACATTTTCTTGCCATAAACGCAAAAACACAAATATATATTTTTCGTCCAAACTGTAAAAATATATTTTCTCGATAAAATTGCAAAATCAAATTTCTTGTCAAAATCGTGAATATGTATTTTTCGTTAAAAGTGCAACATTATATTTTCCGTCAAAACTATATTTTAGACTATTTAATAAAATCAATACAATTAAAATTAATATCAAACATGTGATTAAATCAAAATAATGGTATATTAGTAATTTGTTTACTAAACTCATTTGGATGGAAATGAAAATAAAGAAACAAACATAAGTCCATTTAAATGATTCATCTAGATGAACCATTTGGATGAATAAACAAACAGTCTTATAAAATCTGGATAGATCATCTAGATAAATCATATAAATGGATCATCTAGATGGAGATGACAGATGGTGAAACAAACGGACCCTCTATTTGCATTCTGTAGCACCACAATATGTTTTCTGCAGACAACAAAATTTCTAATAACAAAACCAAAAGTTTATTAAAAAATAATATATATATATATATATATATATATATATATATATATATATATATATATATATATATATATATATATATATATATATATATATATATATATATATATATATATTTATCGAAGGTTATTCAGTTAAATAGTTATTTTTTAACTTTGTATTATACAGTTTTTTTTTAAAAAAATGAAACATAAATCTATTACAGACACATACCTTACCTTCCAGATGAGAGATGCAGCTCACAACATTTTTTTCAGGTATTCATACGGACGTAAAACCGTGGTGAGCATGACAATATAATTTAGTTTCCGCAACAAGAAGATCAAACCCATAATGTGTTTGCATCTAAGATCTGTCGACTACTACTGAACTACAAGGTCCACTCTATATTACACAGTTTTAGACTATTATTTTTAGAGAATGATATTTACTGGATATTCATTTTTCTACATCACGAATAATTGTAATTAAATTGATATATTGGATGAAAAATTCGTGAACTAGAGATTAATTTGTAAAATACTTTTTAAAAAGTTGTCTTAGTAGGTGTTCTTTGAACTATTTGTTGATCCTGTATTTCTTTGTATTTTACTACCTGTAAAGTAATATGCGAATGCTTTGTTCTTCTTTTCTTTTTCTGTTTACTTTGGAAAAGGTAGTTGAATGTGATGTCAAAAGCATATGTTCTGTTCCTGCGGTTTTCAGTTAATAACTTTAAACTAAAATAGAAACAACCAGTCAAATCGAACCTTGTTTTTGAAGNAAATATAAAAATATTATCACTTCTAAAGATATTGTAACATTTCAAAAAAATATAAATTCAAACAAAATTAAACTTATATATCTTAGATTATAAATATAAAGTACTAATTAAACATTAATATTTATTTTTGTTTTTTTGTTTCAAAAAATATACTATCTAAGTGTTTAACAAATAACATATATATTTTATATTTATTTATCGTTTTATTATATATTTATCTTATTGTATTTGCATTTAGTTATTGAACAAATTAATATGCATGAAATAACATATTTAAAATTATTTTGTATTAAATTTAGACTCAATTTTGACCCGCCGATCTTCAAGACAAATTTCTTTTTAGCAATATTTTTTACGTTTATTCATTTTAGATAATATATTATTATATATACAAAAGTGTAAGCTATGTCAATTTTTATACATGTATTATATAGTTTGTGAATGTTAAGCCGTTATGTCATCATATTATATTTTACCATAAATATTTTATATTTATGAAAATAAAATTTATAAATTTAATATAACTTTATCATATTTAGATCAATATAATAATTTTATTTTAACATGAATTGTTATTATTATAAAATATATATAAAAAAATTCATTTTATAAACGATAATTGGATATATATTTATGCATAATAATAGTTGATTTCTAATTACAAAATTAGTTTAAATATATACAGAAACCTTTTGAAAATTAAGATACTGTTAAAATATTTTTCAAAAGATTTGTTAGAATTTTTAATATATATATATTGTTAAAATATTTTTAATAGGATTGATTGTGATTATATTAATAGATAAAATATAATATAATTTATATTTTTAATTTTTTAAAATATATAAATGTATAGTATTATTTTATAACTAATTTTAAAATTAGTGAAAATATTTATATATAAGTTTGAAATTAAGATCTTGTTATAGTCTTTTAAATAGATTTGTTAGAATTTAAAAAAATATATATTTATATTTAAAATGAAAAGATATCAAAAGATATTGTGATCAAAAGATATTAAAAGATATCAAAAGATATTATGAATGATATTATTAAACCATATTATTAATAATAAATGAAATATAATTGATTTCTAGTAAGGGTCCATTTTAAAAAAAAATCACACATGAATCAAGGTCGTGACTTCTGTTTTAATATATAAGATAAAGTTTTGGCTGAATCTTAAAGTTAAATCCAAAGTAAATATTTATTTACTCTATTTATGCTATAGAGTCAAAAGCCTTTGTATTTTTCCTTGCATGGACTTTGGAATTAGAAATATAGAAGGTCAAATGGTTGTTACAAAAAAAAAAAAAAAAAAAAAAAAAAAAAAAAAAAAAAAAAAAAAAAAAAAAAAAAAAGAAGAAGAAGGTCAAATGGTCAACTATTATGAGGTCTATTTATAAAGTAACGAGGAAGTTGGTACGTCCAATGCTGCTTAAGTCATTGCAAAATTCGAGCTTTTTAAAAACAGAGTCAAAATTATTCAAATTCACCAAATCATATTGCAAGCAGCTATTTACTCCTTCCCTCTATAGTTATTAAACTTTAATGTTTAGATTTTTTCTATTTAAAGTTTGATGTTTTAAAATTCAGTTAATACATTTAACTTAAAATTTATACATACATTTAAATGTAAAATATAAATTAAAAAAATAAATATTAATTTAATAAAAATAAAAATATATAATAAAGCAATATATTTTTAATATGTAAAAATAAAATATAGAAAGTATATAAAGCTCCATTAAAATATGTGTCTTTAATTAATCTAAAACTTTCACTGAAGCATTTGATATGAAGACTTGTCCAACTTTTCGATTGTTAAACATAACATACAAAGCACTAAAGTTTCATAAAATAGCAATTGAAGTAGATTATCCCACATGCGGAACTATATAAACATCGTTTTAGTATTTTGAAATATTGTTTTCATAAATAATACTAGTTGTGTTTTAAATATTCTCTCTGTTTTTAATTGTAGGCAGTTTGAGTAAAAAATGTTTGTTTCACAGTATAAATAATTTACATATTTCAATGTACTTTTTATTTTTGAGATCTTGTGTGACCAATGAAATAATGTTAGTTTTTTATAATTAGTTGAATTAGTTGATTAAATGATTTTTTCTTTAAAAAGGTAATTTTCTAAATATTTGTGCTTTTAAACAAAACTACTTATAATTAAAAACAGAGGAAATAGCAAATAGAGAATTTGATACTTATTTTATTAGTATATGGAAACGGTGTACAGTCAACCCTATATAGAAAATAATAGGATTTATTATATAGAAAATATTAGTATTTAAATAATAATTACTGGAACTTAATCACTCTATATTTTAGTTCTACTTGTGCTGCCAAAGTGCTTTATTTTAGTCAAGTTGGATTACAATCATATATACTCCTCCATTGTTACATTGGGGTTTATTAAATCCATTAAAAAACGATTTTTGGTTTAAATAGTTAGTTGACAAAATCAATGGCAAGTGTTATACAAGAAAAGTAACAAATATTAATATAGTTACTTCTAGGGTCGAATAAATTTCTATATATAACCATCCCATCTCCTCAGAACTCAACCTACCACATTAAAAACCATTTCCTTTCCTGTAACCTCACTACAGTTTCTTGTGGTTCCCTTTTTTTCTCCAAGCCATTGTAAGCTCCAATCTTTCACATAGTCTTCTCCTCAATCTTCTTACACGCGCACACGCACACTCACTCACGCACATCGTTTTTGTTTCTATTTAACTTTTCAACTGATTAGCCTTAAGTTTTCTTGTGCAGAAAAAGGCGAAGATATGGAGATTTTTGGGAAAATGATGTCATTGATGAGTCTGATGATGATGGTGATGTGCAAGAGTGTGGATGGTTATAGTAGCGGTTGGGTCAGTGCTCGAGCCACATTCTATGGAGGTGCTGATGCTTCTGGCACCATGGGTAACTTAACTTACTCTTTTCTCCAACTTACTTCAAAGTTGTAACATCAAACCTTTTTTCTAACGAACTTTGAACCCATTAAAGATCCTTTTGAAAAATGGACTCAGTATAATATTTTGAATAGTCTCAGTTACAAAAAAAAACTTTGAATAGTTAAAATATTTTTTGTTTTCTAAATAATTGGAACGTGTGGAAACTAAGTAAAACTACCTACTTTTATATGACAAAAAGCTTTGCAATCTACTAATAAATGTCGTTTTAGTCTTTTGCACATAAATTAAAAAAAAAATTTAGTTTTGCATATTTTCTATATGAAAACGTCATTACCCATACACATAATCATATTTCAACCAATAGAAAATTAAACTGAAAAATCAAATCAATAAATTATGCATTAAAATGCTAAAACGATACTTATTTTGTAATAATTTTTTTTAATCTAAAACGACACTTAATATGAAACGGAGAGAGTAATAATTTTTTATTTACATAAATTACGAATTTCTAAACGTCCCGACTTTGAGAACCATTTTTATTGATGAAATTATTTTGGGATCAGGGGGTGCGTGTGGGTACGGTAACTTATACAGTCAAGGATACAACACTAACACAGCGGCGCTAAGCACAGCTCTATTCAACGGCGGCCAAAGCTGCGGCGCTTGTTTCCAGATCAAATGTGTAAATGATCCAAAATGGTGTCGACGGGGAACAATCACCGTCACCGGAACAAACTTTTGTCCACCAAACTTTGCTCAAGCCAACGACGCCGGAGGTTGGTGTAACCCTCCCCAACATCACTTTGATTTAGCTCAGCCCATCTTTCTCCGCATTGCTCAATACAAAGCTGGTGTCGTCCCCGTCCAATACCGGAGGTACTTTTCCGGTTTACCTCGTGCGGTGAACTTAAATATTCTTTCGGTTTCTAATATTTGATGTTTTATAATATTTTTTAAAATTTAAATTACTTAATTCTTTTAAATATTAATATAAAATTTATTAACTATTTAGGTTATATAAACTAGATATTATGCCTGTTTGTTTTATTATTAGTTGAATTATAACTAACTAAATAATTAATGATATTTTATTTATAAATTAATAATAAAATATTCCATTCGTTTTATATTATTTGTCGTTTTAGGTTTATGCACGTATATTAATAAAACATTTGATTTTGTATACTTCCAAAATAAAAACGCAATTACCTATACACCTAACCATATTTTAACCAATAAAAAATAAATTAGAAAATTTTATTAATGAATTTTGCATTGAAATTCTAAATCGACACTGAAACAAATTTTTTTTCTAATTTACGTGTATAATCATAAAACACTTTCTAATTAAAAATAGAGTGAGTAATAGTGTGTAGTATTTTTATCTTCTTATGCTCTGTTTATACTGGATGGAAATAGAGTGGCTTGCCGGAGAAGAGGAGGGATGAGATTCACGATCAACGGCCATTCATATTTCAACCTTGTACTCATAACTAACGTCGCCGGCGCCGGAGATGTTATTTCGGTCTCTGTTAAAGGGACAAGGACAGGTTGGCAAAGCATGTCTAGAAACTGGGGACAGAACTGGCAGAGCAACTCAAATCTTGACGGTCAAGCTCTCTCTTTCAAAGTAACAACTAGTGATTACCGTACAGTTGTTTCTAACAACGCTACTCCTCGTAACTGGGGTTTCGGACAGACTTATACCGGAAAACAGTTCCGAGCTTAGAGATGAGGACGTGGACTGAACACTTTATGAAGACGTTTTTACTTATTACTGATTTTGGAAATTTCTTAGAGTTTGCATAGTTTTTTTAAAAAAATATTTCGGAATTTATCTAATTAACCCAAAAGAGAAACTAAAATAAATAATTAAATGGCGGAAAACAAGTTTTTTTTTTCACCGGCAGCTTTTGTAATTTGCCGGTGAGGCTGAGGTGAACAGAAAGGGAGAAAAGGAGCTTTGTGTTTTCACCCGCCGCCTTGAGCATTTGAGGTTTCCTTTTTTTTTTTGAAACACCAGGTTTCCTTTTTCTATATGTTTCTTTTTGTATTTTATTTGGCTTTAAGATGTTCGATGGTATGTTTCTGTAAGGCATTGTCTACTGAACTAAAAATAATGTTATAGTTTTTCTTGTTCTTCTTTAATCATGAGAGATCAACATCATTATCACAAATTATTACGCTAAACTACATTATAGTCATATCTTTGCTGTTTCTAAGTTACGATACATAAATGTAATAATTTGTTTTGGTGATCTAATATGAAAAATTTTAAGCCTAGAAAATGTTATGTTGCAACAGAGAGATTATTGTTCATCAAATTTACGTTTTAGAATCTTTTGTTCCATGGGTAAATAATTGTGTGGCAATACGGCCAGTGTAAAGACGGATAAACGGATATGGGAAAAGACATTCCTCTGCTAAAAGAAAATGAAAATGGTCAAGTATGGTAATCAAGATGATGATATAGTGACTAAACTACTACAGCCAGATCGTTTTCATCAACTACTCAAGCCAATGTTATTGTCAAATCTTCATCTTCCTGTAGACACTACCAAACTAAAGACTTGAAGCTCCAATTATCAATTCTACATCTTTCAGTCTGTTAATAATCTTTTTCTTTCACATTTATTTCATGTCTGCTACCCATTCTCAGTGGTAGAGGTGGATGTTCGGATATCCTTTCAAATTCAGATCGTATATATCGGATTTTTGGGTATTCTTTTACAAGGGTATAGAACCCATCAGGTATTTCTATATTTCGGGTCGGGTTTGGGTATTTTTATTGCAGGTTCAGGTATTTCATATATAACCGAAAACCAAAATATCTTGATAAAAAATTTAAACACATAATTCTTGCAAAAAAAACTATTCTTCTTTACAACTTCATTATGTAACACAGTCAAGAGTAACATGAATAACTAATCGTCCGATGAAGAATGATAAGATGATGCAAAGTAGCTCTGGTTGCTACAGTGATGTTTATGGTGATGATAGTTGATGACGTCAATGGTTAACGTCTCCAAGAAACCGTACATGGATCGTGAGAAGAACAACATTTTAGAGAAAAAGATTTTGTATAAAGAAAAAAAAAGATGAGAGAAGCATATGGTACTTTAATCTCTCACGTTTAAGAAAAAAATGCATATTCATATATATATATATGCATATGTTTAGGTTAGGAAATTAGTGGTTTAGCATTGATTTTATATAATATTAATTAAATCAAAATTGGTTAAGAAAAACCGATCATTACATATTGGATAAAAGATTTAGGTTTAAGTTGAAGTATACATATGTTCGGATGAGTTTGGGTAGTACTTCAGATTTTGAATATATCCGATATGGTTCGGGTATTTAAACTTGTTCAATACAAAATCCGATCAGGTATTTTACTACTTCGATTCAGATTTTGAATCGTTTTTAGGTCGGATTTATATTCGGGTTCGGATATCAGATACAATGCTCATACCTACTTAGTGGGTTCAATAATCAAGAGTCAAGTGAAGACAAGAGTGAAACCCAACCGTTTGGCTAGCTCGGTTAGCTTGTGCTCTGTTTCTGGATGAAAGTGTGGACCTATGAGGATTCAAAACTCCATCCGTTTTGCCAAAAATTGTCTGGTGATGAATCTCACAAAAATGGTTACTATTTTGTTTATTAGTATTTGACTATATTTATTATGTCATTCACTAAATGATAATAATTAAATTAAAAAATTAGATAAGAAAAAAAAAACAAAGATAATAGTACACTTTTTTGGTCATTTAGTAACACATTTAGAAATTTTCTTTGGTGTTAAAAGAAATCTCGGGAGAGATTCTATCTAGATATTTGCCTATTCTATGGTTTTTAATGATTCTCGTCGTCTCATGTGATTACTGATTTAGAAAGAGTAGTTATTATAAAGTTCAGAAATAATCTCTCGTGTGTTACTTTGAGCCCTTCGAGAATTCAGATTTCATGTGCTTCTCTTTCTCTTTAATATTTGTTCTGTTGGATAATATGGTACAAGCAAACTAGTACGCAGCAAAATATAAGATAGTCTTCCTTTAAATTATGAACTTGTAAGGAAAATTCTTCAATAATAGTAGAATATAGTATAAGAAGAAATTAAATGAGACAATCACTTTTTACGTTGGAAAATCTCTCCGATGTAAGAAGAAAAACCAACAGAACCGTAATCCACTCAAAAATCTACTATATAAAAGGGTATGAGTACCATCACGTCCTTCATGTTCAACAACCTAAACAAAACAGAGACTCTAGCTACAAAGAGCTATCTTCAACAACAACAAAACGACCTCAACTCACAAAGATTTCGGTAACCAGAGACTAATACCATCGTGAAAATCCAAGATAAATAAGTTAACAACACCTCTACCAAGTTTCATCTCAATCTGAGAAGATCTCACCGTCGAATTTACCAAACACCCAAGACAACACAACTGAAGAACTGTGACGATCAACTTCACTAAAACCCAAACAACAAAAGATCCAACCGTTGAAATCCAAATCCCTTTTTGGTGAACCTCTAACCTACTGGCAGAAGAAACTTCCCATATCAGCTCGATCAGGATCCGTTTGACCCTCCAAACTTGTCTTGACAAACCAAGACGAAATATGTCTTCTTTTCTCTCTTTTGTTTAATGAGTCTTCTTAAGCACTCTTCTTTCTTGTGTCAACTCTTTTTCTATACAAATTAGGTTAAGAAACTTTATATAGTGTCTTACTAACCACAATGCCCAAATACTAATTTCATGGACTAATACCAATGGCCCAACTTCCAAGTTTGGTCATCACCAACCAAAACCAATGGATTTCCTCCATCTAGGAGGAACCCAACAACCTCCCCTTCTAACTAGGTGGAGGAAACATCCATTCCAACTATCCCTCAACATACTTTTAAGCTTCCCCTTCGGCAAAGACTTTGTCATCATATCAGCTCCATTATCATTTGTATGAACTTTCTCAAGTTCTACTTTCTTAAAAGCAACCACATCACATATCCAATGATACCTCCTCTGGATGTGTTTCGACTTCGAAAGAAATGTAGAATTCTTCCCGAGACAAATGGCACTTTGGCTATCACAAAGAAATACATACTTTTCCTGCTTGAAGTTGATCTCTTCACAAAAGTTCTTCATCCACAACAACTTACAAGCTTCTATTGTAGCAATGAACTCTGCCTCATTGGTAGATAATGCAACACACTGTTGCAACCTTGGCTGCCATGCCACAGTTCCACCGGAAAATGTTACTAAGTAACTCGAAGTAGATTTACTAGAATCAGCATCTCCAGACATGTCATAATCAATATAACTGACAATCAATGACTTCTTACCTCCAAATGTAATCTTCAAATCATAAGTCCCTCAGAAATATCTCAAAATCTACTTTATAGCATTTCAATATTCTCTTCCTGGGTTGGAGAGAAAGCTGCTGACAACTCCAACGGCGTAGGCTATATCCGGTCTTGTACAGACCATGACATATATCAAACTACCCACTGCAGAAGCATATGGAACCTTCGCCATATCTTTCTTTTCCACATATGTCTTTGGACTTTATTTACTGCTCAGTCTTAAATGTGCAGAAAGAGGAGTACTCAACACTTTAGACTTATCCATGTGAAACCATTCAAGTAATTTTTCAATTTGCTTTTCCTGAGATAAGTGAATCAACTTCTCACCTCTATCTCGAACAATTCTCATATCGAGAATTTGTTTCGCTAGACCAATATCTTTCATGACAAAAGACATGCTAAGCTTCTCTTTCAGCTCCAATAAGAGAGATCAATGATCATTAATAAGAGAGATCAATGATCATTTTAAGGACTGCCATTTAACACAAAAAGTTACTCCTATATTATTTATATATGCTACTGGTGAAAACAATTTTATGATGAAAGAGATGATAGTTTTAGAGATCAAGAGTTGGAATATGAGAAGATAAACCATGTGAGGCCTGATACAACATCCTTGTCAACAAGTTTCTGGCGGGGTCACTCTCTCTTTTCATTTTCAAACAGGCATTGCCTGAAACTTGACTGGCAAGTAATGCTCTTGGGCCTTTTCTTTGTATCCTGACCTACCTGCCAAGAAAGAAACAAAACAAAACCATTGCCAGTATTCATATATGATCTACAGTAGATCAAAGCACATTTATCATATACACCAGCTGTTTCTATTGGGTTTCCAAAGTAATAATAGCAGTTTTTAACAGAAGTCCAAGCTGTGGAATTGTGAGGATTATTAATTAGAGCATCTACAACTCATCTTATTTGAAATATTTGTCTCTCTACGATAGTATTTATAAACTAAAATACTATATATAGCAATATAGATGTGTATATATAATCTAGACCACAAAAAGAAGTAAACATCATCTGCATCCTAAAAATAAATATGAAAAACCTCTCAGTCTTTCTATGTGTGGTTAGCTTCTGCATGATTAGCCATGTATACGGCAACCTCAGGATTTCAAACGAACTGAAATTCAGGAAAAAACTCTCTGTAAGCTGTTACTCCAAAGACAACCGAATGAAGACAGAGATAATAGAACCAGGAGCACGATATGAAAAATACTTCAACACCAACATGTTCGGGACAACGCGTTTCATGTGCACATTGAGACAAGGGCCGAACTATAGACACACTCAGAGCTTTACAGCATTCAAACAGGTAAGCCCCAGTGATAGGGGAGCCTTGTGGGACTGGAGAGCCAGAGAAAATGGTATCTATTTAAAAGTATGGGCGGGCCAACATGAGCAAGGCGGGGCCTATATGCATAAGGCGTTTGATTGGATTTACTAGTTTAAGAGGCAATCTTATACACTTATGAAAATCTGAGTTTATAGTATTCTTCATTTATTAATACGAGGGAATGATCATTCTAAATTAACACAAAAAGTTTTATATTTCTCCTATTATTTATCTATGCTACTTGTAAAAACAATAGCCGTTAATCACACTCAATAGCCGTTAATTAAGAGACAAGTTTATATATTAATCATCTAACAAAACTTTTATGTTGCTTCTATTGTTTATCTATAATAATTTGTTGTTCAATTCATTATTTTTAAATAAAATATAAGTTGTGTAAATGATCAAAGAAATGATCATTCCAGAGATCAAACGTCGGAATTTCAGAAGAGAAACCATGTGAAGCTTGATACAACATCCTTGGCAGCAAGTTTCTGTAGGGATCACACTCTCTTTTCATTTTCAAATAGGCAATGCATTGTTCTACCTGAGACTTGACTTGCAAGTAAAGCTTTTGGGCTTTTTCTTTGTCTCCTAGCTCTTGTTCCTTACCTTCCAAAAAGAAAAAAATAAAGAGCCATTGCAAATACTCAAATCAGTGATCCAGAGTAGATCAAAGCAACATTAATTTACATTGAACATATACACCTGATGTTTCTATTGGTTTTCCAAAGTTAATAATAGGATCTCCTTGGAATCTTAGGTACGAGCCCTGGTAAATAGAAATCTTGGTTTCCCAATTCGTTCTTGTGGCCTTTCCTAAAAAGTTATGACAACTCAAAGTCAGTGATCATATGACTATTTATATGAAGAGTGTATACATGAGAAAACAATGTGTATATATATAGTGGGTGTTGAAACACCTTAAGTTGCCTGCTTCCTTTGTTGCCCTTTCCATTAAATCCTTCAAGAAAGGGATGTTCCTTTGATCATTGGAATCCAGAACAATCTGAGAGTTCCCAACCAAACTTACTTCAAAACCAAGATTCGGGTGAATATAAAGTAGGACGTTATAGAGTTTATCAGCACTTCAGAGCTAATAACCAACAAATCTAAATGTGGAGCAGTACTAATCTGTAGAATGTAGGTAGAAGCTGATGTAGAAATATGAAATAGATCGACCCACTAGTGAGTCATATCGTACAGTTAGAGTTCTTGCTTGCTGATTTGCTAAACAGTAGAATTGAGTATGCTTATGAATATGAAACTCAAGATCACATGATTAACTAGAGAGAGAGAAAGCTTACCTTGCAGATGTCGTCTTCTCCAACAACACCAAAAGGGACATTAATCGTGGCTCCAAATTCAGATGCAACTCTCACAAACTCAGGTTTCTCTGGCCAGAACAACTTGTACTCTTCACCCTCTACATGTAAAGCCTCAAATAATATAATCTCCCAAGAATTCAGAAACCTTTAAACAAGATATTTCCATGTTCACCTTTCTATGGAGAGCTTCACGGACACCACCAGGATACAAAAGAACATGAGATTTTAAACGCAGTAACTTGTAGATATTGGCATGGGAGACAGGAACTCCACCCATTATCTTATATTTGTCAAATATCTGTGGGTCGAGTATGTCGTGTACTATCAACTTGTTCATAAAAATAATCGGATGTGTCAACCCACGCAAGTGAATGTTCCTCTCTTTCATGAGTTGAGCTATCATTGGAGGTAACTCAAATCCCATTATCATGTGATAGCCAACGTACAATCTTACCGTTTTCTAGAGTTGACAGCATTACAGGGGAAGTAGCATATATTAGTAATCTGCATAGCAAAAATTATCATTCAGTACTATTTGCTATAACCTTTTACTTAAGATACATAGAGAGAAACTAGTGAGTCATGTTACATGTGTTCCTCTAGTTGTTTTCTTAACTCAAATGGGGTAGGAATAATGTAATCCAAAATGTAAACATGAGATCTCCCACGGCGATAGAAACATGTACACTTGATGATAGTAACTAGATATCTACATCATCTTCCTAGCATTTGATGTAAAAGAGAGATAGTTTTAAATGTAGCTTATGAATGAATGTGTACTCTTAAATGCAACTGGATGAAGAGAGGTCACTTACCAAAAGGAGAAATGGTCCATTGTCGTTGAACTTACGGACGATACAGTTTGGCAATGTGCGTGAGAATCTGTCAATGTCTTCCATGTTCAGCGTCCACTGCAATGATAATAACAAGATACTCACATGTTACGCCTTATCTCTTAGTTGGGACATCTCCTTGAAAGTAGAAGAGATTCAGTATTTCACCTCAAGAGTATCAGTGACTCAGCTTTGACCGCGTGTATATTAATAAAAATTCTATTTATTATTGATTATATCATTCTAACTAAATCTACGGTTGTTGAGAATTAAATTCTATTCTTTTCTTATTCATAAGACACGATTTTCAAAATATCATATGTATCCATAAGATTTTCAAAATTCATGTGATATAAAAGGATAGAAAACAAAATAATTATTCTTGTCAAATATCATATACTTACCTTTTTGAATATATAATTATATTTGTACTGTTTTATCATTAAACAAAAATTAAAAGAACATATGAATAATTACTAAACAAACATAATATGGTTAAAGTTGTTAATATATATATATATATATATATATATATATATATATATATATATATATAAGTTGTTAATATAATACTCATCTTGTCGTGTTAACATAATTTTATATATATCACTATTATTTTCTTTTTAACAAATAAACATGTTTTGCAAAACAAAAACAAATAATCATACTAAATGATTTAGAAAAACTTTTCAGAAAAGAAAGAACAATAGAAAAGGGTAATACAAATTCATGAAATCTTTACCAATCTAAAAAAGTTATGATCAAATTTTATAAGTCAAGGTATATGTATTTTCACAATCCACAAAACTTTTAAAATTTGTGTGATAATCGCCACATTAAAGTTCTAACCTTTAAGCTATATTTAAACAAAGGGAAAAGCTTTCCGCCATATACTTTCAAAGAAAGATGAAGAAAAATCAAAAGATAGAAAACAATAAAAAAATCCAAAGGTAACTGAAGACCAATTAGGGGCGGGAACTTTATCCTCAGTCTCCAGTTTACATTGTTCGTCTACTTTAGCAAGGAACAAACTCGGGAAGATCAAATTTTCTTTTGAGTAAAGAAACATGAGCTATGAGAATACAAAATACTCTATCTTCTTGAGTCTCTTGAAGTTGTTGTTTTTGCTGATCCTTTATTCTGAAGATGTCGTTGCTTCAAGCTCGTGCCAAAGTCATTGTGGAGGTGTCAAGATACCATACCCTTTTGGAATCGGCAAGGATTGCTACATGGAGAAGTCTTACGAGATCAAATGTCTTAA
Source organism: Sinapis alba (assembly GCA_012274485.2). Taxonomy (NCBI): domain Eukaryota; kingdom Viridiplantae; phylum Streptophyta; class Magnoliopsida; order Brassicales; family Brassicaceae; genus Sinapis; species Sinapis alba. The sequence continues at coordinate 309,633 of MU105670.1, read as the reverse complement.
TACCACTATTTCAGGAAATCTGGTCCCTTTCCTCTCTATAAACAACAAAGAAGTTGTGAATATCTCTCTTCCGGTTGGAAACGTTAATTATACTCCTGGATCACCTGATAATTATTCTATATCATTTGGGTCAGTTCGTGTTAAGGTACTGATAACATCCTCCGGATGCGGTGGAAAGGATCCCCCAGAATCAATAATGAATTTCAAGGGCACTCCTTTTTTCATTGACGATGTAAAAAGTCTCATAGCTATTGGTTGCAACGCCAAAGTGTCGTTTACGCATATAGAGGTGGGATGCGAGTTGACTTGCAATACGAGCAAAGACCAGCCTAGCAATATCATCCCTTTTCTCGACACAACGGGGTGCTCAGCCAACCGTCTGCGGTATAAATATGGTAATTGTAGAGTACACAGCGAAGGAAAGGAATGCGATGGTAACGGATGTTGCAAGGTTGGACTAAGCGAGCCTCGACAGGATATTGGGTTTAGAATAGAGAGCAATGAAAACTCGACAACAACAAGAGAAGAAAATTGTAGAGTCGCCTTCATGACAGATGAAGAGTACACTTCATCAAATGCGACAAAACCACGAGAGTTATTTGATAAGGGATATACAACGCTCACTCTAGCATGGGTAATCCATACTAAGAATCATTCTTGGGCAATTCTCTTAAATAGTCCTTTTTAAGTTTTTGTCACAAAATAGCACTCAAAAAATAAAATGACCAAAATAGACTTTTTTTTTTTTTTTGAAATTTTAATTTTTTTTAATTTCTTTTTTGAAATTTGAAACCCTAACCCTAAACCCACCCCTTAACTCTAAACCCTAAAGTCCAAATTAGTTAACCCTAGGGGTATAAAATGCATATAAATGAATTTTTTAGCTTCTAAAAAAAAACATTTTGGTCATTTTCTTCTTTAAAAACTATTTTTGTGACAAACAAACTAAAAGGGGCTATCTAAGGGAATTTCTCATCATTCTTTTCTTAGCTCTTTTTCATGTGACACTGATTACAAAATAAACGACGGAAATACTAATAACTTGGTCGGACCCGAAAGGAAGTGTATCTGCGATAAAAGCACCATCGCTGAGATTACTTATGCACATTGTGTTTGCAAAAGAGGTTACACAGGAAACGCATATGACTCCCACGGTTGCCAAGGTCAGTATATGTTCCTTCCTTACTTTCTCCTTATTGTGTGTGTGTGCAAACAAATGGATTTCTAGAGTTAAATTTTTCATGATCTTTGAAAATCCAGACGTTGATGAATGCAAAACCCAACACAACTCATGTGGAGGAATGAACACTTGTGTGAATACTCAAGGAGGCCATCACTGTGTGGGAGATAAGAAAAAAGCAGTACTCATAGGTAAAATCACTGAGTTTCTTCTTCTAATTTCATTAGAAAATATAAGCAATCAATGATCAACCTATCAGACTCTTGTATGGTTTGCAGGGTTTGGTTCAGGTTTTGGTGCTTTAGCCTTGGTTAGTGGAGTATGGTGGTTGAGAAAGTTTCTAATACAGAGAATGATGACAAAGAGGAAGAATAAATTCTTCAAACGTAATGGGGGACTACTGCTGCAGCAAAAGTTGAACACAAGAGAAGCTAATGTAACGACAAAAATCTTCAGCTCGAGAGAGCTGGAGAAAGCCACTGAAAACTTCAACGAAAACAGAGTTCTTGGACAGGGAGGTCAAGGCACGGTGTGCAAAGGTATGTTGGTAGATGGTAGAACCGTTGCAGTCAAGAAATCCAAAGTTATAGATGAAGACAAACTACAAGAGTTCATCAATGAGGTTATAATTCTCTCACAGATCAACCACAGACACATAGTCAAACTCTTGGGATGTTGTCTTGAGACAGAAGTCCCTATGTTGGTTTATGAGTTTATCCTCAACGGAAACCTTTTCCAGCATATCCATGAAGACTCTGATGATTACACTATGAAATGGGGAATGCGTCTTCGCATTGCTGTGGACGTAGCAGGAGCTCTCTCTTATCTTCATTCCTCTGCAAGTTCTCCAATCTATCATAGAGATATCAAGTCTACAAACATATTACTAGATGAGAAGCACCGAGCCAAAGTGGCTGATTTCGGAACATCAAGGTCAATTACAATAGATCAAACTCATTGGACGACCGTTGTTTCAGGTACGGTCGGCTATGTGGATCCAGAGTATTACCGGTCCAGCCAGTTTACAAATAAGAGTGATGTTTACAGCTTCGGGGTCGTCCTGGCAGAACTTATTACTGGAGATAAGCCAGTCGTAACGATAGAAAACACTCGAGAAACAATAAGCTTGGCAGAGCATTTCAGACTCGCCGTGAAACATAAGAGGTTTTCTGATATCATTGATGCTCGAATAAAAGAGGGTAGCAAACTGGAACAAGTAGTAGCAGTGGCAAATTGTCAAAGCCAAGAGAAGGAGGTGATGTATCAAAAGGGTTTTCTGTGTCTTGACAATAACGTTTGCGGAGGTTTATATACATCAATATCGTTAACCTACTTTCCTTAAATAGAGATTGACAAATATATGAAATAATGATATAGAATATCATATCGTAACAGCCTCCCTCAAGCTGGAGCATGCACATTGTAAATGCCCAGCTTGCGTAGAAACGTCTGGAACTCCTTGCGGCCTAATGCTTTGGTGAAAATATCTGCGAGCTGATTCGGCGAGGAGACATGAGATGGAGTTACTTTTCCTGCAGTGATGGCATCCCGAATGAAGTGACAATCATTCTCAACGTGTTTGGTTCGTTGGTGTTGCACGGGGTTGACGGATAACGCGATGGCGGATTTACTATCAGAGTAGACACGCATTGGTTGAGGATGAGTGACACCAAGATCAGCTAGTATTTGTTTGACACTATACAACTCCTTTGTAAGATGTGTCATCGCACGATATTCAGCTTCAGCTGATGATAAGCTGACCGTATCTTGTTTCGTTGTTTTCCATGAGACCGGTGAGTGTCCTATCTGAACAAGATAACCGGTAAGAGATCTTCTAGTGATTGGACAAGACGACCAATCCGAGTCGCACCAACCATGTATCTGCAAAGTCTCTGGTTTCGTAATCAGTATTCCTTGCGCCGGATTTGATTTTAGATACCTTACCACACGCAAGCAAGCTTCCCAATGATCTTTACGTGGGTTTTGCATATACTGAGCCAAAGTGTGGACAGAGTACGAGAGTTCAGGCCGAGTCACAGCCAGATATATTAGCCTACCAACCATCCGACGATACTGCTTTGGATCATGAAACAGTGGAGAAGTGGATAGAGAGAGTTTATGGTTTTGTTCCATGGGAAAAGCAACCGGTTTTGCAGCCAAAAGACCTGTTTCACTGAGTATGTCAAGCACATATTTCCTCTGCGATAGGAAGAAGCCTTGAGAGTTTCTTGCAACTTCTATCCCCAAAAAATATTTTAAAAGGCCAAGGTCCTTCATGTGAAAGCATGCTGACAGGTAGGACTTAAACCGTTCAAGTGAAGAGAGACAATTTCCAGAGACTATCAAATCATCGACATAGACCAAAACATGAAGGATAGTACCTTTGTTGTTATAGCCGAACAATGAGTGATCTTGTCTTGACTGTTGAAAACCATAACATTTCAAAGCTGTAGAGAGCTTTTGAAACCAGCAACGGGGAGCTTGTTTAAGGCCGTACAACGATTTCCTTAGCCGACAAACCTTCGTTGGATCATCTGTTTTGAATCCCTGAGGCAATTTCATGTAAACCTCCTCAGTCAAATCACCATGTAGAAAGGCATTGTGGACGTCCATCTGATGAACATGCCAATCTTTAGCCGCTGCAACCTCGAGAAAAATTCGTATGGTTGTCATTTTTGCTACAGGCGCAAAAGTTTCAGCATAGTCAATTCCCTCCTCTTGGCGATTTCCCAATACAACTAGTCGCGCTTTGTAGCGTTCAACTGTCCCATCTGATCGATACTTGATCTTATAGACCCATTTATTGCCAATAGCTCTTTTTCCAGGAGGTAAGTCTTCAAGTGTCCATGTACCATTCCTTAGTAAGTCTTCGATCTCGGTGGTCATTGCCTTACGCCAGAACTCATCAAGTATTGCTCTAGCATAAGATTTCGGTTCCACGCCAGTTGTCACAGTAGCAAGAAAAGCTCGGTGAATTTCAGAGAACTTAGAATCATCTAGATAATTCGCGATTGGATAGAGAACCTTTGGCGATTTATCTTTATTAACAGGCTCTGTAGCGACTGTATTTGTGACAAACTGCTTCAGTGTCACAGGAGGAACCTTACGACGATGGCCTCTTCCCAGCCTTTCAGATGCCGGAGGTTGTTCAGTAGCTGCAGTAGGAAGCATATCTGGTGTGTTGTTTGACGGAGAAGTCACAGTCTCCTGCGGCACAACCGTGGGAGAAGAAGATATTTCTTGGATAGGTGGTTCTGAGACAACTGGCTGAGAAGTTGTTTGAGGTAAATCATCATCGAGCAAGTCTACCAGTGATGTTAAATTTGTCGGCTGCTGTGGAATGGGAGCATCGTCTGATCTGATAGAAATGTCTGCATAAGGGAACTCTGTTTCTGCAAACTTAACATCACGAGAGACAAAAAATGCCTGTCTTTCCAAATCATATAACCTCCAACCTTTCTGACCGTGAGGATACCCTACAAAAACACATTTCCGTGTTCTTGATTCAAATTTGTCTCCCTTGTGTAACTGGTTATGTGCATAGCACAGTGAGCCGAAGATCTTAAGGTGATTATAACATGGTTGCTTCCCATATATCATCTCGTATGGAGTCTTCCCATTAAGAATAGCTGAAGGTGTGCGATTAATAAGATAACCGGCTGTTAAAATGCATTCACCCCAGAAGTCTATCGGAAGAGATGACTGAAACCGTAAGGCGCGAGCAACATTCAAGATGTGCCTGTGCTTCCGTTCTGCTCTGCCATTTTGATGTGGTGTCCCCACACAAGAAGTCTCGTGATGTATCCCCTGCTGCAGAAGAAATTCTTTCATACACAAAAACTCAGTTCCATTATCACTTCTAATGGTTTTGACCTTTGCATTGAATTGTCTTCCTACGAGTGCAACAAAGTTTCTCAAGTGTTGTTGAGTTTCACTCTTCTCCGTCATCAAATAAACCCATACACCACGAGAATAATCATCAACGATTGTCAAAAAATATCTAGCACCAGAGTAAGAAGGTGTTCGATACGGACCCCAAACATCACAGTGGATAAGTTGGAAAACTCCCAAACTTTTATTATGACTGATAGGAAAAGATTCTCGAGTCTGCTTTGCTCGCATACAAGTATCACAAACTTTAACCGAAAATTCAGTAGTACTGGAAATATCAGAACAAGGCAGTAAACTAATCGCCTTAGAAGAAGCATGTCCAAGACGTTTATGCCATAAACCAAAAGAATCTTTCTCGCGTGTAGACACCGCAGCTACTGTCTCCACACCACGAAAATAATAGCTTCCAGCCTCTCGTTTACCAACTTCAGTCACCATCCTCGTAGCACGGTCCTGAATCACAAGAAAGTGATCAGCAAGTTGCACAACACATCTATTCTCATCCATCAGTTGGCCAACAGATATCAAATCAGATTGCAATTCTTCAACATAAAAGACTGATTTCAGAACCATATTTGAGCCTAGGTAAACTGTGCCTTCCTTTACTGCAACCCGTTTATTTCCATCAGCCAGAATCACCAAAACAGGTGCAATGTTACGCAGATCACTCAACAAATCCATTTTCCCAGTCATGTGATGCGATGCACCAGTGTCCAAGATCCAACTAGAAGAATGAGAGGACATACCAGTTAATATTTCAGAAGACCTTGGCTTTGAGTTGTCTGCACTAGTGTTGTTCCCTGCATTGAGAAGCTTGAGAACTCCTTTCCATTGCTCATCTGTGAGACCACTCACAGCATCACGATCACCATCTGTGATCACACGATTTGCGTGTTCATGAGGTGTTGTGGTTCCCGTGGTTACTGCATTCGCATGTGTTGTGGAATTTCGTGTTTGAGCTCCACCAAAGCTCCCACCTCTGCCGCGTCCACGATTTTGGTTCCCTTGTGTATTGAGTCGTCTTTGAGGACGGTCACCCCACCACTCGGGATATCCTATGACCACAAAGCAATTCTCTGATGAATGTCCTCCTTTGTTGCAATGTCTGCATATGCCATACCGATCACGTTCCTCTGTTCTATAACGCGGACGTGTTTGTGCCGCAAAGGCCGTGACTTCAGGCTTCTCCTCAGAACTTCGGTTATTAGTGTGCATATCTTCTTCCTGCCTCACAACATTGTAGACTTCTTCAAGACTTGGCAGAGGCACACGCGAAATTAGGCTAGATCGGATAGTGTGGAATCGTGTATCATCAAGGCCAAACAAGAATTGATGCACCATGTCATCTTCTCGATCTTTTTCTTGTTGTGTACCCAGATTACAAGTGCAGTTTCCGCATGAACATGTCCTCAAAGGTCGATAGTTATTGATGTTATCCCAAATCTTGTTAAGCTTTCCATAGTATGCTTCCACTGTCATGCCATGTTGTTTACATGTTGCCAAATCCGCTTTCATCTTCTGATTTCTTGGGCCATTGGACACTGAAAACCTCTTCCTGATATGTTCCCATAGATCTCTTGCTATATCTCGATGTGAGATGTTAGTCAACAGATCATGATGTATCGTCATCTTCATCCATGAGACTATCAAAGCATTGATAGTCCACCAGTCATCTAGATCCGGTGAGTTCGCAGCTGGTTGGGGTATACTCCCATCGAGGAATCCAAACTTCTTCCTTGAGCGTAATGCTGTTCTGAAACCACAAGACCATTCATCATAGTTATTTGTTTTCAAGATCGGGTGGGAGATCACTGCTCCCGAGTTGTCTGCTGCCGTCAAGTCATACGGCAAGATCGTTCTTCGCACCTCTGTCTGAGGGGCCCTTGGATTTGTTTCTGTCATGATTGTTGGTTGTTAAGTTTATTGAAAAAGAGCTTGACAAGGCTCTGATACCATGTCAAAGCCAAGAGAAGGAGGTGATGTATCAAAAGGGTTTTCTGTGTCTTGACAATAACGTTTGCGGAGGTTTATATACATCAATATCGTTAACCTACTTTCCTTAAATAGAGATTGACAAATATATGAAATAATGATATAGAATATCATATCGTAACACAAATCTGGCGGTGAAGTGCTTGAGCTCCAAAGGAAATAAACGTCCAAATATGAGAGAAGTTTATACGGGCTTGGAGAGAATTTTCACGTCTCCAGAGGATTCACAGGCACAGGTTCAGATTGATGAAGAAGAAGAAGTTAGGAATATGGTAAACGAAGGCGACTCTTTGAGCGTTGGTGTGACTGCTCCTGCCTTCAGTATTGCGGCTTCGCCTTCTTCTTCAGATGCTGAACCATTGTTTCCTCGTCCCACATGGTGAGTCTATCAGATTTTAAAGTAATGGTGAATCAATGTGATGATCATCTTGAAAACGTTTGGTAATAAATTCGTAAGTGAGTTTCGGTTTGGGATATATTAGATTTGTTCATGTTTTAATGTGTGATTGAGAACATATTTTGTATTTGTATGTATTTGAAACTATACATTTTTCTTATTTATCTTTGTGTTTGAGATACTGATTTGTAATCTATGTTGACATCTGGTTTTTGAATATTAGCTTTGATGACAAAACTTTTTTGGAATTTTGATTTTCTCTGTTTCTATACAACAACAATAGGGTTTTGGTGGCTAAACACAGAATTCTTGGTCCAAGCCAAGGAACCGTAGGCTTTCGGCTAACTAATTTACTTGATTGTTGATGTTGTAAAACTAAGTTGAACATCAATTGTATCGATTGTCTAAATTTGTGAAACTAAGAAAAATTAAATCGTTATAATTGTATACATAAATCCAACTTCAAATTTTTTATGTTGATGGTTCTAATATGATGTACGTGTTCAGTTTTTTTTTTGATTGCATCATCTAGATGACGAAGAAGAAGGCATGCAAATGCTGAAACTGCACTTTCCTCCAAGCCAATATCAAAAAGGTTTTAAAGCTTTCCGAAAAATGTTACATGGAGACGGTGCTAAGTAATATACAAATGATCCTGAGACCAAAGGAGGTGGAGTGGTTCATAGAGAACCCACAGTTCCAACATTTATTCCTTTTGCGATCAGCTTGTGTAGCAAAGAAGTATGAGTTATCGTTTATTGTTAATGACGTCCCAATCTGATTCTCTCTCAAAGAACTTGGACTCATCTCTGGACTATACTACCATGATTATCCCCCGAACCATGAAATGTTGGGTGGTACATCCTTCAAAAAAAAGTATTTTGAAGGGAAATGGGTTACATACGCTGACGTGGAGGAGTAGATGTTGGCAATGAAAGGAAAGCCATCTCAGGATCGTCAGAAGATGGATGTTTTGTACTTCTTAGCCAGCATCATCGTCAGAGGACGAAAGAGTGGAGAAGAAGCATCACCTGTGGACAGTTACTTCCTGAGAGTTGTTGATGACCTAGATGTGTGCCAAAAATTCTCTTGGGGACGGTATGCATTCGAGCGAAATTTGAAGGATGTATCTAGCTTCTTGGAGAAGTGCGTCGGGGTTGGGTTTTTTACATGCTTTTATGTTACTTTGGAGGTATTTTCAAGATCTTTTTGTACTTAGAATAGTATATATGTTAATTTTATGTTAATGTTTTTTGTGTTTTTGTAGTTGTTGGCCTTTAAGATAATTCCAAAGTTGAGGAATAATTTCCGAAAAACGGTGATTGGTGCACACTGATTGTCCGCAGATGTGCAAAATATAGTATAAACGCAAAGGTGGAACCATGTCATACATCATGAAATAAATAAATGGAAAACTTGGTGAAACTAAGGTAATTTAAGTTATATGTGTATTCGAATTAAGGACAAAGTTGGTGAAACTAAGGTAATTTGTATCCACAGAATATTGAGAGTATCTTGGTAACAACACCGGCTGACAAGAGACTTCTGAAAAGAATAATGGGTAAGGATATTTGTTGGGCTGATGATGACGATGATGCAGCAGTTGATGGTTGGACCATGATAATATAGAAAGGGAAGAAAAAAAAATATTTGAAGAACAGTACAAGATCGATGTGGCTGCTCGTACAACTAAGGTTGAAGCTCCCACCATTCATGCTATTGAACATGAGGCTCATGCAGAATTGGTTGAGTCTCACGCAGATCGGTTGAGGCTCTTGGAGTTGAGGCTTTAAAAGAGCTTGAAGGGCGGCTTATGACTGCAATCCGAGATGGTCTGAAGGAAGTGAACAAAAAAAAGTTGATTCATTGGGTAACCGGTTAACTCCTCTTGAAAAAGAAGTGAGATTTCTTAGGATGAGTGTTTTCGATGGTGTTAATGATGGTGATCCTCCGTTGGACAAGGAATATGATGAGATCGATGTAAGTCAGAAGAATGGGGTTGTTCCAGCAAATCCAGATGTTCTCGGTATTGCTCAGCAAAGTCAGAAGGACGATAATGTTGGTAAGGGTAAGGATGATGAGAATGTGGGAACCGAAATCCACACCGTCATTTTTGTGATCTTAAGGGAAGTCTAAAAGATTTGACTTTCTCAGAGGTGCCGAATTATATGCGTAAATACACGAAACAAACAAGAGAGAGATAACAGAATATTGAAAGTAAATTGCACTAGGGCGTTTTATTGATTGATAACGATAGAGTTACAGAGTTTCACCGAGAATGAAGTAGACATAATTCGTCAGCAATGGAGAACGAAAGAACAAAGTAGAAAACATTATAAGTATCGAACTTGCTAGTCTAACCACCTAGATTCTAATTTCTCCTAAATCTAACAGTAGTTTTTTCAGACCTAATCTTCTGATCCCCTTTGTCTCTAGCCTCATCCACTCTTATATACTCATCTTCAAGGCGGTTTGTCTCTTCCTCTTTCCCTGAGTCAAGTTTATCTCCTTTCCGAGAATATTCTTTTTTTCTCTCGATCTTCATGGTTATCTTTTCAGAAACTTTTCATTTATCTTATGATTTCTCGATATTTATCTTTGTGAGAAAAAGATAGACCGGCGTAACACCACTGGGCTTGGTTTCATATGAAACCGTAAGCGGGCCTCTAGTCGCGTTTTAGGCATCTCAGGTCGTTTTTCCAACTTTGAGCGTCTTTCTGATTTTGTCGACAGGCCTCTTTGGTAAGACGTCGATTTTAAGTATGAGTTCAAACTTCTCGCACAGCTTAGACGACTTTGGCATTAAGCCGACTGTTGCCGTTTTATACGATCGGTTTGAACTTATACGAAATACGAGTCTTCGTGGGTTTTACCGTAAAGTTCCAACGATAACTTTGATTGAGACGAAATGAGAAGCATTTAGATTGCGAATCAAAGAGGAATACAAAGAAGAGATACATGTCACCTTATGGCGACACAGGTTTGGAGAGCTGAGGTCGCCATATCGTGACCCGGTCTTCAAAGGGTCAAGTCACCATATGGCAACCCAGATTGTATGGGTCCATGTTGCAATATGGCGACCCGGATCATGCGGATTCAGGTCGCCATATGGCAACCCGGATCATACGGGTTCAGGTCGCCATATGGCAACCCGGATCGTGTGGGTTCAGGTTGCCATATGGCGATCCAGATCGTAAGGGTTCAGGTCGCCATATGGCGACCCAGATTGTATGGGTTTGGGTCGCCATATGGCAATCCGTAATATTTGTATGTATGTCGCCATATGGTGACATGTGCCTTGCGGGTGCAAGTCGCCATATGGCGACCTGTGCTTTTCGTGTGCGGATTGCCATAAATTTGAGGTGTTTTTGTTCTTTCCAAAGCTACTTTTTAGATAAACAAACACATCTTCATCATCCAAAATATATGATTGCTCTTAAGTTCCACTACCAATGGAATGTAACTCAGATTCATCCTATTCATACACGGATTTATGGTCATCTTCTTGTATATCCTCTCCTTCAACAACGAATAAGTGATCTCCTTCATTGATGATGTCTCAAAAGATATAGCATAAAATACCTATTGCTTGGAATCCATTTATGATGTCCATCATAGTCAAAGTGTATGTTTGTAGAAGAATAAACCATTTTCTATTGTATTAAAAAAACATTAAAGTTAAGCCTAGTTATACAGTTATACCATGAAAGTTATACTAAGTTATGCATAGTTATACAATTATGCTACTGAAATTATACTAAGGCTTACCTTGTTACACATATTTACGGTTCAACTAATACCAAATTTTACAAAGTTATAACAGTTTGATCTTACCAAGTTTTACAGTTTTACCGTTTAACTTATACCACGGTTATACTAGGTTTTCCAGATGTTTTTTCCTCTTCAAATAAAAATAATGAATCTCTAAAATAATCAACTTTTATTCCCAACATTCTATCACTCTTTATGATTATACCAGTTGTTGATTATCCAATTCCCTAATAGACACAACATCCACACTTTCTAATCCTTAATTAGTTAATTGTCAACACAAACAAACTATTTAATATCATAATAAAAAAAACATGTTATCGTGTATGGTGGATTCAAAAGATAGGGAGAGAGAGAGGGAGAGAGAGAGAGAGGGAAATGAGCGGACTCCGTTGGAAAGAGAAAGATTTTAGATTTTGATTGATCATATATTGAGGGGTACTTTCGACATTAACCATTCATAACAAGAGTACGAGGAAAGATAAAAGTATGAAAAAGATAAGAATATGAGAAAAAATAAGAGTATGTGAAAATTAGTAAGAGTATGATAGAATAATTTGCTTCATTAAGAGAATCCGAAATTATTCATAACAAAAGTATGAGAAAAAATAAGAGTTGTGAAAATTTGTAAGAGTATGATAGAATAATTAGTAAGAGTTTGATAGAATAATTTGCCTTATTAAAAGCATCCGAGATTATTCATCAGTTTTCAATGACCGGTAAACATACCATGACTATTATGTGTTTTTAAAATTAATTAATTGTTATACATATTTGGAGTTTGAATCTTTTAATTCTCTTTACCTTTACATTTTATCTCTGTATTTTGTAATTTGGATCATTTTATCTTAGTACTGTGAGCTACAGTTTTCTATTTCTAGGTTTGGTGTACGATGTTGCTTATACTATTGTAATCGTCTAATTTAATAATGAAGACTTTGGTGCACCAAAAAGTTTACATTTTTATTGTATTTAAAATACATTATACTAAATTGAAATCCGCGCTTTGCGCCGAATTGAATTTACATTAAAACACGCGAAAACGGTTTTATATTCGTTATAACTTGCATAATACAAAAGATATAATATGTATAGGATAGTGTAAAAATAGGAAGAAGACTAGAGTAAATCAAATGAGATAAGGTCACGTTGTGTTCCCTCATCCATAAACCAACAGTGGTTAGTTCAGTTCGCGTAACCGTAGAGCTGCATATTTGCGGATAGATACAGAATGTTCTCTTTAATAATTATTCATCTTTTTAATTTATTTTATATATTGCCTTTATCTAGGTGATGGCCATACATCTTTCTGCGATCACCCTTACAATCGGAAACATGACATATAATATATAAAAGGATTGCAGTAGCAGAACTAATTAATAGATTATCGAAACACTTGCCTCAGCCACTGAATGTATAGATTAATATTAACATGACTACAAAATTTAACATACTTCTATAAAAAACGGTATCTTATTTAAATAGCTACTGAGAATAATATTTCTTTGCAAGAAAAAGGAACAAAGGAATAACTATAACAATAATCTTTTTACTACGTTGTAATATAGTCTTCGTAGAGAATTTTAGCAGCTGGATTTCTGCAGTGGATGTATACTACTGGGATAGGAATCTTTCAAACACTTTTTGATATTAACTCAAAGACTTGGTGGCCATCCACCATACAAATGTTAGCAAACATAGTTTATTGATTCAGAGGATGGTTAAAAGGTGAGGTCTTGGGTTCGAGGCGCACCAACAACCTAATTATGGAGTTAGTGAGAACTCATAAGGGAGGAGTTGGGGTCGATGCGCTGCAGCGCTGTAAATCTAAGTCCGAATGAGCGGGACAGGTTGTCACAGAATATGTCATAGGTAAATTGCAGTCTTCTTTATGCCGTAGTTAATAAGATTTGGAGAATGAGTTGCAATAGTTCTTGTAAGAAGTTTGGTGATTCGTCATTTATGTTTCATATCCCTTCAATCTACTCGTCAATATGACACACATAGATGATTAGTAAGTAGGAAATATGTTTAGTAGGTAAATTACCAAAAAGATGATAATCACCACTTTAAAGTATTAAACTTTAGCCATATCAAAACCAAAAGAAAAGCTTTCAGCCATATACTTTCAAAGAAAAAAGAGAAAAAGAGAAAACAATTAAAATTTTCCAATGATGATTGAAGGCCTTTATGGGCGGGAACTTTTTCCTCCGTCTCCACTTATATTGTTCGTCTTCTTTGAACGAAATCAGGAATACTGTTTTTTTTTTTTTCTTATGAGTAAAGAAACATGAGCGACGAGAATACAAATTGTTCAATCTTCTTGATTCTCTTGAAGGTGCTGCTTTTGCTGATTCTTTATTTTGCAGATATCGCTGCTTCAAGCTCTTGTCAAATCCATTGTGGAGGTGTCAAGATACCATACCCGTTTGGAATCGGAAAGAGTTGCTACATGGAGAAGTCATACGAGATCAAATGTCTTAATTCCACTATTTCAGGAAAGCTGGCCCCTTTCCTATCCGTACTTGATAGAGAAGTTGTGGATATCTCTCTCCCATTTGGAGATATGAATCCTAATCTTGTATCAACTAATGATTATGATATATCATTTGGGTCAGTTCGTGTTAAGATAATGATAACATCCTCCGGATGCGGTGGAAAGGATCCCCCAGAATTAATAATGAATTTCAAGGGTACCCCTTTTTTCATTGACGATGTAAACAGCCTCATAGCTGTTGGTTGCAACGCCAAAGTGACACTGACGCATATAGAGCCAAACATGGTGGGATGCAAATTGAGATGCAATACGAGCAAAGACCAGACTAGCAATAGCATCCCTTTTCTAAGCCCAGCGAGGTGCTGGAGCAACCGTCTGCAATATAAACACCCGGTTTGTGAAGTATACAAACCAGAAGTAAAGGAATGTGATGGAAACGGATGCTGCAACATTGGACTAATCGAGCCTCAACAAGCTATTGGGATCATAATAGAGAGCAACGATGGAAACTCGACAACAGCAAGAGAAGAAAATTGTAGAGTCGCCTTTATGACAGATGAAGTGTACACTTCGTTAAATGCGACAAAACCACGAGAGTTATTGGATAAGGGATATACCATTGCTGAGATTACTTATGCACATTGTGTCTGCAGAATGGGTTACACAGGAAACCCATATGACCCCCACGGATGCCAAGGTTTGTATATCTTCCTTCCTTACTTTCTCCTTACTGTGTGTGTGTGCAAGCGCATCATTTTGAACTTCACGAATGGATTTCTAGAGTTCAAATTTTCATTGATCTTTGAAAATCCAGACGTAGATGAATGCAAAACCCACAATATTTCATGTGGAGGAATGAACACTTGTGTGAATACTCAAGGAGGCCATCACTGTGTGGCCGATAAGAAAAAAGCAATACTCATAGGTAAAATCATTGAGCTTCCTCTTCTAATTTCATTCGAAAATATAAGCAATCCATGATCAACCTCTCAGATTCTTGTAAGGTTTGCAGGATTTGGTTCAAGTTTTGGGGCATTAGCCTTAGTTAGTGGAGTATGGTGGTTGAAAAAATTTCTAATAAATAGAAGGATGACAAAGCGTAGGAAGAAATTCTTCAAACGTAACGGGGGACTACTGCTGCAGCAAAAATTATACACAAGAGAAGGCAATGTTGAAACGACAAGAATCTTCAGCTCGGGAGAGCTAGAAAAAGCCACTGAAAAATTCAGCGAAAACAGAGTTCTTGGACAGGGAGGTCAAGGCACTGTATACAAAGGTATGCTAGTAGATGGTAGAACCGTTGCAGTCAAGAAATCCAAAATCATAGACGAAGACAAACTACAAGAGTTTATCAACGAGGTAGTGATTCTCTCCCAGATCAACCATAGACACATAGTCAAACTCTTGGGATGTTGTCTTGAGACAGAAGTTCCTACTTCCTATGTTGGTTTATGAGTTTATTCTCAACGGAAACCTTTTCCAGCATATCCATGAAGACTCTGATGATTACACTATGAAATGGGGAATGCGTCTTCGCATTGCTGTGGACGTGGCAGGAGCTCTTTCTTATCTTCATTCCTCTGCAAGTTCTCCAATCTATCATAGAGATATCAAGTCTACAAACATATTACTAGACGAGAAGCACCGAGCCAAGGTGGCTGATTTCGGAACATCAAGGTCAATTACAATAGATCAAACTCATTGGACGACCGTTGTTTCAGGTACGGTCGGCTATGTGGATCCAGAGTATTACCGGTCCAGCCAGTTTACAGATAAGAGTGATGTTTACAGCTTCGGGGTCGTCCTGGCAGAACTTATTACCGGAGATAAGCCAGTCGTAATGATAAAAAACACTCGAGAAACAATAAGCTTGGCAGAGCATTTCAGACTCGCCGTGAAACAGAAGAGGTTTTCTGATATCATTGATGCTCGCATAAAAGAGGGTAGCAAACTGGAACAAGTAGTGGCAGTGGCAAATCTGGCGGTGAAGTGCTTGAGCTCCAAAGGAAATAAACGTCCAAATATGAGAGAAGTTTATACGAGCTTAGAGAGAATTTTCACGTCTCCAGAGGATTCACAGGCACAGGTTCAGATTGATGAAGAAGAAGAAGAAGAAGTTAGGAATATGGTAAACGAAGACGACTCTTTGAGCGTTGGTGTGACTGCTCCTGCCTTCAGTATTGCGGCTTCGCCTTCTTCTTCAGGTGCTGAACCATTGTTTCCTCGTCCCACATGGTGAATCAATCAGATTTTAGAGTAATGGTGAATCAATGTGATGATCATCTTGAAAACGTTTTGTAATAAATTTGCAAGTGTGAGTTTCCGTTCAGGATTTAAATAGTTTGATTTTCTGTTAACGTGTGTTTGAGGTTACATGTTTTTGTTTTTATGTGTGTTTGAAACTATACATGTTCTTCTATTTATGTTTGTGTTTGAGATAATGTATTTGCAATTTATGTTGGCATTTGGTTTCTTTAATAATTAATTGTAATACGTATTTGATATTTAAATCTTCAATTCTCTTTACCTTCACCGATTATCAACTGCAGTTTCCTAGTTCTAGTTTATTTTTCAAACTTGAATTAAAATGATTGACGATGTTAAATGTTCTTGCAAGGTCCAATGCATGACGTCTCTACATAAAACGACGCAGAACAAATAGAATGTGATGGTAAGAAACTAACAAATGTTGTCAAGTTCCACTACCTAACGACCCTCAACGAGTATAGAGAACAAAGGTGGGAACTCAACAAGTTGTAGAGTCGAGTTCCTCAGTTCCATCTCTTCTCATCTCATTCTATTCCTCCATCTTGTTCCCTCTCCAGACTCCACTCTCCTCTTCTATGCTTATTCCTCAGCCGCAACTCTAGCCCTCGGCAACTCTTCCTCAACCGTCCTCACAACTGCAAGCTTCAGTTTATCCCTATGTTTTGTGGGTTTTGAATCTTTTCAATTTGTTGTAAAAAAAAAATTGTTAAAAATACCAAGTTAAGTATCATTTTTTCAAAAATACACTCAACCAAAAATATATTAACATTTAGGTTTAGGCTTTAGTGATTATTGTTTAGAATTTAATATTAAGGGATTATGGTTGGATTTCTAAATGTTTTGTAAATATTTAGAAAAATTATCTTAAGGTATTTATGAAAATAATTATTCATTAATAGTGAATTTGAAAAATGGTAATAAACTTGTGGTAAAATTGAAATTTCCCAAAAAAATATTTTTTTAATTTTCTTTGCCTTTAAATACTATGTATTTTTGTAATTTGGATCAGTATTTTATCTTAATACTAATACCATGAGCTGTAGTTTTTTAAAATTTTGTATATCATATTTAAATTAAATTTTAATCATCCACTCAATGTTTTTGTATTTCGCTAGTTCATTGTGTGAACATGACTTCTTTTTTGAAAGATAATGTGAACATGACTTTGGCAACAAAATAAACTGCATGTGCAAGTGCATGCACGTTTTTGCTATTTGCAAAGACAAAAACAAAAAGTCATGATCACTACTTTATAGTTGCTTTTCACACCATATCAAAGACCAAAGGAAGAGTTTTCCTTCATATTATTGATCTCGAGCAAGAAAAACAATGAGATGTAGCAATAAAAAAATAAAAATATTCAAAGATGAAAAGACCATTAGTGGGAGGAAGTTTATACTTTGTCTACAGTTGCCAAGGTTAAGGAACAAAAGTCAAGAAGATCGAAATTTGTTTTTGAGTATAGAAACATGAGCTACTAAGTTATGTTCAAAAAAAAAAAAAAAAAAACATGAACTACTAAGTTACAAATAGGAGAAATTCCTGGAGTATTGGTGTTATTGTTCCAGCTTTGGCTTCATCTTTTCCTTCAGACGTTAAATTATTGTTTCCACGTTGCACATGGTGACTGACTCAATCAGATTAAACTACGTAATGTTAAATAGATTTGATGACCTTGTTAAAACGTTTAAGATGGTAATAAGTCTTTTAATGATGTACTCTATTTGTCTTTGTATGTTGTTATACTCTATTTGTTTTAACAAAAATATTTATTTCGATTCTATTTTTTGGTACAGTAGAACCTCTATAAATTAATAATATTGAAACTTTGTCATTTTATTAATTTATAGAGATATTAATTTATAAAAGTTTTCTTATTTAGATTTATTATCTTAAGATAAGAAAAATATTTGATTTTAGTGTATATACACTAATTTTTATTTTAAAAAATTTGACATTAATATTAATTTTATTATATTATTTGGTGTATATAATATATATTGCATAGAATTTAATGTGATTTTAAATATAATCACTAAATCTCATCAAAAATATATTAAGTGTTAAAAAAATATAAAGATAATTTTATTTTGAATATAAAATAAATAATATAATAATAGGTTCTTACTTATATAAAATATGTATATATATATATTTTATTAAAAAATATGTATACATATATTTTATTAATTTATAATTTTAATGAGACCATATATTTACATAGAATTTTCTAAAAAAATATTATCTTATTGTTTTATCGATTTGTGTTAAATGTTGAACCGGTCCAAGTTTGAATCAATAAAATTTATTAATTTATAGAGATTATTAATTTATACTCCCTCTATTTCATATTAGTTGTCGTTCTAGGTTTATGCACACAAATTAAGGAAACATTTAATTTTACATATTTTCAAAATAAAAACACTATTACCAATACACTTAACCATATATCAACCAATAGAAAAATAGAATATATAATATTATCAATAAATTTTGCATTGAAAACCGAAAACGACACTTATTTTGAAACAAAAATTCTACTCCAAAACGACAAATAATTTGAAACGGAGGGAGTAAAGGTTTTTATTGTATTCAGTGTTTGTATTTGTTACTGAAAATTAACTGTTGTAGAAAAAAATTTACTGCGGATCAGAGGAATTCACGTGGAAGCCATCAACGTAATGTCTTTTTAAGTACACATCCCATCAATAGCGGATGAGAGATTCATGCGTCACTTTGTGTGCTTTTTACCTGGTGAACACTCATTCCTTCTCATGGACGACGATGATCGTGCAAAGAAGGGATAAGGTCTGTTGTAGCACAATTCAACTCTTAAGAATAAGGTCAACAGAGATTTGATTCACTTGTAAACTTTGGTCTTTTGTTTGACATAAAAATACAGGACAATTAGAGGATCAATAATGTTTCTCAAGACTAAGAGAGTCAGTTATGTACAATACTAGAATCATTATGGTTATAAGATTTATTTTTACCTTTGAGGAACCACAACACCTCCAAAAGTGTACTTCTAATGGAGAATCAGGGTGGACCTCCACAGGCTTCCTCAACGGGAAAAATATTGGGAACCTGTCAAAAGGAACATGATATATTATATTGGTTTTCTTTTTTTCCTTCTTTTTAAGGAAGAGATTCGATAGGAGAGAGCTGTCCATCTGTTTAACGGCCTATTTAAACATTAAGCCATTACCAGCTGAACATGTTTGGTGTTGCTGTTGTAGGCTCAATCCCAAGATGGACATCTTTATACAAGACGGAATCAAAATAGCCAGTGAATACTGTTTTTGTTGAGTTATGTATGATCACAGTAAAATTAGTTTCAGTCTAGGAAAAATGGAGTTAGATGAGAAATTCTCTTGGATAGCCCCTTTTAGTTTGTTTGTCACAAAAATAGTTTTTAAGGAAGAAAATGACCAAAATGTTTTTTTTAGAAGCTAAAAAAATCATTTATATGCATTTATACTCTTAGGGTTAACTAATTTGCACTTTAGGGTTTAGAGTTAAGGGGTGGGTTTGGGGTTAGGGTTTCAAATTTCAAAAAAAAAAAATTTTAAAATCAAAATTTCAAAAAAAAAAAAAAAAAAAGTCTATTTTGGTCATTTTATTTTTTTAGGGCTATTTTTGTGACAAAAACTTAAAAAGAGCTATTTAAGAGAATTGCCCTTAAAAGATTAGTAAAGCATGTACCATGCACCAAGGCTGAGCCAGCTTTTTGTAGCGTTGGTTGTTGGCTTTTGTTGAGAAGTTTGGATGAGTAAATGTGAAAACCTAATTGAGACTAAAACAAAACACCCTGAGGTTAAGAGATTGACAAGACGTGCATAAACGTATTCAAAAAGAGAACGCTATAAGCTATTAAACGATCCTGAAGACACAGAAAGAGACTCACAGATTGGGACGGAGCAAGTTTAGCTACACTGTGCAGTTTGACGACATAAGCAGTTTCAAAGTCCGCAAGATCTTTATGAGCCTTAATCTGCTAATCATCGTAAAAACTAAGCTGAACGGAAAGAGTCCTGAGATAGAGAATACACAGCAGAAATCAGAAGGACCTACGTCATTGTAAAGCTTCGAAGCTGTTACAGGTTGAATAAAACTTGTATACCTACAATGATTACTGAAGTTAGAGAAACAGAAGAACAGATGTAATGCTCTTCAAGCTTAAATCTAGGCTAGAAGCTATTAGAGCATAGTTTTTTTTTTAATGAAAATTAGACTTAGCGAAGGAGTACACATACAAGGATGGTATGGAAATTCCATCTGGCTTCAGAAAACTTTGGGCTCCATCAAGACACTCAGGAGAAAGTTCATTATCTCCAAAAGAACCCAGCAGTTCGCTAACCGGAAGAACAGAGGCAAACGAGAGATAGATGATCTGAATAATGTCGGCATGAGTAATATCTACCAAATTTGTCCATACTAACCAATGTATCAGCTTTCTCAGGAGCACTCCAAAAACGCATGTCGCATGATAATTAGTGTTGTTCGTTTGGTTGTCGCAAGTATTGGCGTTAGCGTTGGCATCTGCGACTGCGTCAATTGTTGTTTGTTTGGTTGCCGCAGATGTTGACGTCAGCGCTGATTGTTGTTCGTTTAGTTGGTGCAGGTATCGGCGTCTGCGACTGCGTTAATTATTTTTCGTCTGGTTGCCACAAACACTGATGCTGACACCGATTGTTGTTCGTTTGGTTGCCGCAAACGTTAACGCTGACGCCAGACGTAGATTTTTTCAGCGTTTTGACGCAGATACAAATACTCGCGTCAATGAAACGAATAAAATTATTGACGCAGACGCAGGTACTGCAGCAACCAAACGAACAACACTATTATCGTAACAATGCCTTCCCACCCTTTCATCTTAACCCAATTCTGTCAGATACGATAACAATACTCTATGAGTTAATAAAACTTCTCTACACGTCCGAAATAAACAACATAAAACTTAGCAATGTTTCAATTGACTCAGTTGCTGACAACTCACATGGAGCGTTACCAACCGCACCAGGGTTCTTTTCGACAGCATAAACTTTCATCTTGCGGCCAGTTTGTTTAGCTGTCTGGGATAAGAAACCAATGAACACAATCGATCAAATATAATGAATTTTGAAGTTTCAATTGTGATCACTGCATTGGAACTTTACCTGCAACGATGCCCTCACAAGGGGTCCTCTTCCTGCTCCCACAACCATCAAGACCTACAAACTATAACTTTAGTACTATTGCAGTAATTTATAAGGTTTATAAATGAAAATACCACATGTAAGTCAATTGAGTAGGGTTTGCTGGCTCACACGTGTAAGAATTGAAAAGGTTACTTGATCTGAGAGATCAAAGATTGATTACTGATGACTGATATTGTGGTTGAGATGAAGAACGTCGGTGAGTATATGTCCATCACTGAACAATCTAGAGTATATATATACATTGCATACTTCTTCCATTTATAAAAACGTCGAAAATTATTTATTGCCTTCTTGAGTTGCTATAGTGAATTTTTCTGGAAACAAAATGGATGTCCAAGTCATTTCAGATTTGTTGTACAATGCTAATATTTATACAACACCCCCAATACCCCCAACAACCTTTTTTAAAGGTTTTCTTAATAATTTTTTTTGAGTTAATTAGTTTTATATGCATAGATGGAGACCAAATTGGTAGATATTCTGAAATTAAGTAGATGTATGATCAGTTTATCAGTCTATCTCTAATGCTTGTGCAATCTATAGGAACTACTGCCTAATGATGAAGTTCAGATTATAAATAGATGGCTACACATTAAATATGGAATTTTCAAAAAAAATTGGAAAATGGATAAAGGTGTATATATACTCAAAGAAAAAAGAAAAAAACATAAAAATCAGATCATCATATTTCATGGGCTTCTATGCATGTCATGTATAATATTTTAACTCTCATGTCAATTTAGATATCAAATTCCCAACATAAAATATCATTATTGGGTTGGTTTGCAACTTCAAATCATTTAAATTTAGTTCGGATCAAGTTAGCAAGTGTTGTTGAAGCCATAGCATATTATTTTTAATGAATTTTGAAAATTAATTTAAAGTTAGTGAAAATCTTATGCAGAGTGAGCTTAAATTAGGTTAATGAAACTCTTAATATGTACATTTGTTTTGCAATATTCCATTTTTCAGAAAGCATGAGAAGGTTTGCCACTTAGCTATGGAAACTACAAATGGGCCGAAAATGGGCCCAATAAGGAGGAAAAACGAGAGCCGCTTGAATGAGAAGAATAAATGTTTCTTCACCAACCATACCCAGCCGACCTCTTTCATTTCTCTGTTTTTCACAAATTCTTTTAACAAAAAGAAAACAAAACATTTTTATTTCATATACTATCTTCAACTTTAATTCCAAAGAGCATCACGTAACACTGTTCCTCAATCTTTTAAAGATTCCTTTTCATCTTTTATTTTCCCCTTACACCTCTGCTTGACCTCATCCACATGCCTTTGCCTCGCATCAAACAATGTTATTTAGCAGTAGCTAAATCTAACACAGACAAAATTACAACCAATAGTCTTTAAGAAATACTACTATTAAAATTTATAAAGCATCAAATTTAATTGTATTATATACTTTCCAGTCTATCAAATTTGGTACCATTTAAAATTAACATATTTTAGATCAATTTAAATTATTATAGTCGTATATTAATTGATACTTTCTCAGTTTTATTTTAATTATTGTTGTACATCAAATTTTCATTTCAAAATAAATATTTTTAAAAAATAATAATAAAAAGTTAAAATATAATTAAATATATAGATAATGATGTTTTTTAAATATATATAAATTTAAAACAATAATTAAAATATTAAACGAAATGAGTATACTTCGCAAACCAACACGTTAGTGGAACCTAAAACATTAAATGTTTCTCTTTTAAGTTTGAGATAATTTGCTCAAAAACAAAGGAAAAGAGTGTAATTCATGAACTACCCAAAACAGTGAAACATGCAAAAAGGTTAGTGACATGAGGCAATGTAGTTGTCGAAATTATCCCTATGTTATAGTGAGGTTTCTGTTTCACATAGTGTATAGTGTAGGGTAAGTACAATTAGCATCTTTAGAAATCTGGCTACGTACAATAAGATTTGGAAAAGATTTTGGATAAGATTTAGAAAACTTTTTCGTTGAAAGAGAATGGATTGTGCTTTCTTGTAATTAAAACCTTGTCCACTCAGTATCTGACACATTCGGCGCCCCAACAAATAAGAAACCAGCTATAAGATTTATATCGGTAACATACAAAGTTTGGGTATTGAAATACTTGTACTGTTTAAGATATCCGGTCTGTGAAGTTCAAAAAAACTCAGAAGAAAGTGTAGATATTAAAGCGGAAACAAAGTTAGCTTCTTCTTTTTCTTAGACATCACAACAATTTGTGTTTATAGCTATCTTGTTTCAAAGTCGCCACCAACACAACAGTACCAACAAAGCTCAGTCAGCGGCTTGAACATGAACATGAAAGTGAGCAGGTGAAGAAGAGAAGAGGTAAACCGAGAAAATATGGAGCTGAAAGTGCAAGCGTCACTGAGTTTTGTACATAGACCTCCTTCTTTCACCGTTAGCCAGCCTAGTGGAGAGTCTGGAGACGGTGGAGGCTTCGGTGGAGGGGCTAACCTCGCCTACTATTAACAAGATGAGAGGACAACCTACTGGTTATAGCCTTGGGCCAAACATTGGAAACAACACAACTGATGGGGGAAAGAGAAGTCTTCTGAAGGGAGGGACCGTTTGTGGGTGTGGAGATTTCTAAATTCAAGAGTTGACTTGGCCTTTCTATGGTGATATGTATATAGTTAAGTTTACAGAAGAATGTCTTTTGTGTGTAGTCTTTGGCTATGGAAAACCTTAGCTCCTTCTGAAGCTAATGAACATCTAATTCTGATACATCTAACTTTGAAACACCCCCACCAAAGCAAGAATTGTTGAATGGGAAACAATCCTCATTAAGCTTCGCAAAATTATCAACAAAGGGGGTCGTCCTCCGTCTGACCATCAAAGGTCTTGCCTAGACGTGACTTGGTTTTTAGACGTGACTTGGTTTTTATCATAGAAAGCACATCCACCTAAAATATTATGTGTCCTTTAAATACATTATTAGCTTAAACAAACATGAAACACAAATACTTGAAAATGCTATTATCTGGATTAAAACCTTCACATCTCAGCTAAAAATAATCTTAGTTATAAAAAGAACGATTAGACGGCTAACAAAACACATAACAACAAACGCCGTTCCCTGAAACACAAGCAAACAAAATTGAAAGGCTATTATTCAAATTTATCTCTGTATTGTGTTGACCAAAATTGAGGTGATCAAAGAGTTGTTCTCGTCTTCGGGGCGTTGGCCGGCCTCTCTGCTGAAGGTATGAGTAAAGAGTGTCGTTATGATAACAATTAGCCCATCCTTTAGACATTATTTGTGAAGTGATTTGAACATATGTTATCACTACATTTAATTTTATTAAAATATAATAACATAATTTTTGAAAGATGATGACATGTCATACACCTAATTATGACATGTATAATTTTCCTTATAAAAAATTATATTTTTTGCCAAATTTTTTAGTATGGTAATGACCAATAAATTTTATAATTTCATATTTCTTGGTAAAAATTTTTTAAATATGGTAATGAATAATAACTTTTTATCATTATTTAAAAGTTAAAATTTATGTATAAACGTTTATTTTTGGAAAAACTTTTGATATGTATTAATAACTAATAATTTATATATCACAATAAAATAATATATATATATATATATCATATTTATAAAAATAAAATAAATGTAATTAAATTTTAGTTTCAAAATTAATTTACATATCATATTTTGTATATATATATTTTAAATTAAAATTAATTGCAAGTGTATTAACAAATACAAAGCTAAAATCAATGTTAATCAATTAAATTTTTTGTTGTTGATTAGATATTTAAAATTATATTTGAATTTATTTTTTATTAGATTAATTAAAAATTGAGTTCTACCAGTATAAAGTATTTTAACTATACATTAAACATAAATTCCAAATTTATTAAAATTATACATTTAAATATAGATGTATTTTAAATTAGAGGATATTATAAAATAGATAATCACTAGATATAATATAATAGAAATAAAAATCATATTATATAAAATATAATTCTAATTTTATTAAAACAAAACTAAAAAAATAAAAAAAATTATAAAAATAGTTAGGATTGCATCTTAATCCAAATGGATGAATTTCAAATATAAAAATAAGAATATCAAAAATGTAAATTAAATTAAAAAAAAAATATTATTTAAAATTATTACTTCTGTGGATAGCATAGAAAAACTCCTAATTGAAATTAAAATTGTTTGTTCGTTGGAGCATAATGTTGTTAAGCTTAATTGTTTATTGGATGCTCAGATTTGCTTTCATATAAGTTGGCGAGATATGGTTTGTCTTATAAACTCTATAAATTAATATATGATAAATTAATAAACATGATAACTAAAAAAAATTAGTAATTCTAGGTTGGGTTAGTGCAAAATATGATACAATTCGATAAAAATAATAAATTAATAATTTTATTTTTGAAAAAAAAATTATGTAAATGTATGGTCCCAAAATAAACATAAATTAATAATCAACGTATATAAAATTTATATAAATATAAAAAATATATTGTATAGTTTATTTTTTATTCACATTAAAATTTATCTTAAATTTTTCTAAATATATTGATGTTAATTTATTATTTTAAACATAAAAATTTTATACACCAAATAGTTGAATAAAAATAACAAAATATTATATATCTAAAATTTAATCAATACATAGACAGTAAAATCAAGTATATATTTCTTAAGTATACATAAAAACATAATTCAGAATATATAAATTTGAAAGGAAATTTTCTGTAAATTAACTCCATAAATTAGTAAATTATTAAAATCCCAACGTTAATAATTTATAGAGTTTTTACTGTATTTTGAGCTAATTTATTTTGTTCTAAATGTTAAAATTGAGCTAATTTTTTCTTATTATTTCTTATACTTATTTAATCTAAATTTTATTAGTTTGGTGAATACAGCCATTTTATTAATATACTAGAGAACAAACATATTCTCTCTTTTTTTTGTTAAAAGAACAAACATATTCTCTTATTTTGTTAAAGAGAACAAACATATTTTCATGATCATGGCTCGGCAAAAATGTGAGAAACGTGGAAAACCATCTTCATAGTTTTAACTGCAATAGTTCTTTCGTATTTATATGTAAGTACAAAATAAATATGTAGTTTTAGCCAACAACCTAATATTATATGCTACTGTTCGAGACTTTGATTACATTAAAAATGGGGTAAATTGTCAAAACCAACCTAAAACTTGAATTCAAATGCAAAAGTATAATCATCAATTAAATGCAAAAAAAAATTAAAAAAATATTGAAATTACAACATGTTTTTATGACCAAAAAAAACTTGTATGCGTTTTTACCTTTGTCTATTTAAGTTTTTTCTGTTTTTTTTTAAGCTTTCTGTGTTTTGTAAGTCTTTTGAGAAGTCTTCGAGGAAGTCTTCTCGTTTAGTAAATTTTAAAAATAATTTATAAATTTTATAAAAAAATATTCTTATGGGAAAAATCTAAATCATATAATAATAAACATTTGTAAATGATATAAATTAAAATCTAGTAAATTAAATTGTTTTCAACATAGATGAATAAATGTATTATCTCATGATATTCTTTGGTCTATGGTTTGGAAACATGTGTTATAGTATTGTATGTATCTTTAAGGTTAGATTCTGGACTGGGGAGTTTGGAAAAATGTGACATCACACTACAAGAAAAGAAGTCAACTATCAAGGTATTTTCTAAAACAATTAATGTTTTAAATAATTTCTGACACTTATGAAACTTTTTGAGTTTGTTGAAAATCGGTACTTCTTGGTCCAATAATTTTTAAATTGCTTAATTGTTGAAAATTGGTCAAGAATTTTAACATTTTATTCTTTACAAATTTATCAAAATTTCTACAAAATTTCAACAAAGAAAAAAATAATAATTAAAAAAATTGTTCTAAAATTTTAAAAGTATTTTTCTACTAATTTTAATCAATTTAATAAAAATATATTAGAAGTATTTATAACATTTCGTAAGAAACTGATCAAATTTTCACTAAATTCTAACTGATTATAATATATATATATATATATATATATATATATATATATATATATATATCTTCAAAAAAAAATTTTTTTTAATCAAATCTGATATATTTAATCTAACTAATCAAAAGTTATTTCTGTTGCTGAGTACGGTTGTGCCGATTTCTTTCCTTTCGTCTCATCTCTTGAATTCTCCTCTCTTATTTTCGCCATCAGTCTCCATTCTTTTCCCTTTCTCAGTTATCATCCCTCTTTCATTGTCCTTGTATAATTATGTAAATATCGACCTTTCACACGCTATTTAAATTACATAAATCACATCACATGCATTGAGTTTGTTACGTATATACAACTCTATTTTCTTCATATTGAACACGTTTAATATTTAAATATTAGGTTAATTAATTAAGAGCCCAAATATAGAAGCAAGATATTTAACTTATTTTCATCTCTTTCGTCATGGCAGAAGCAAAAGAAAATGAAGATATCATCAACTGGTTGCATCTTTCTCCTTATCTTCATCTCCATTACCATTGTTTTGAGTGCACCCCCAGGGGTAGAAGTTGGTAACTAAGCTATATAAATTGTTGTTTTTATAATTTATATTAGAGAAATTCCCTTAGATAGTTCATTTTAGTTTGTTTGTCACAAAAATAGTTTTTAAAGAAGAAAATGACAAAAATGTTGTTTTTAGAAGCTAAAAAAATGCATTTATATACATTTATACCCTTAGGGTTAACTAATTTGGATTTTAGGGTTTAGAGTTAAAGGGTGGATTTGGGGTTAGGGTTTCAAATTTCTTAAAAAAGTTAAAAAAAAAAATCAAAATTTCAAAAAAAAAAAGTCTATTTTGGTCATTTTATTTTTTGAGAGCTATTTTTGTGACAAAAACTTAAAAAGAGCTATTTAAGAGAATTGCCCTTTATATTATCTTTAAATGGTAATATATCCACATTAGTTTCACGTTGAAAAGTTTAGTTAAAGATAAGATTATAAAAACCCTAAGTTTAGAACTTATTGTCATTCCATTTAACTGCCAATTGGCTTTGAATAAAATTCAATGAAATTTTACATATGTGCACCTTAAAAGACTTGTTGAATCAAAGTTAGGCTACAAGAAACAAGTTTTATTGTATTTGTACACATGTCATCATTACATTCAATTTTACCAAAAAAATAATGACAAAGCTTTTGAAAAATGATAACATGTCATACACATAATTATGAAATGTACAATTTTTTTTGTAAAAATATGTTTTTGACACGCTTTTTAATATGGTAATAACCATTAATTTTTATAATTTCATACTTCTTGGTAAAAACAAATAAATATAGTAATTACTAATAACTTTATATCATTATTTAAAAGTCAAAATTTATGTATACCTGTTTATTATTGGCAAAACTTTTGATATATATTAATAACTAATAATTTATATATCACCAATAAAATAAAAAATATCTATATCATATTTATAAATATAAATTAAATATAACTAAATTTTTATTTTCAGAATTAATTTATATATCATATTTAGTATATATATATATATATTAAAATTAGTTGTAAATGTAATAACAAATATAAAGCTAAAGCAATATTAATCAATAAAAAATTTTGTTGCTGATTAGATAATTAAAATTTTATTAGAATTTATTATTTTATTAGATTAATTAAAAATTCAGTTTTACGAGTTTGACGTATTTTAACTATACATTAAACATAAATTTCAAATTTATTAAAAATTATATATTTAAATATAGAAATATTTTAAATTATAGGCTAATATAAAATAGATAAGTAGTAAATATAATATAACAGAAATAAAAATCATATTATACAAGATATAATTCTAATTTTATTAAAATAAAATTAAAATAAATAAAAGAAAACAAATGAAATAAAATTATAATAATAGTTAGGATTGCATCTTTGTCCAAATTGATGAATTTTAAATATAAAAATAAGAATATGAAAATGTCAATTAAATTTTATAAAATATTATTATTTAAAATTATTACTTTTGGGCATATAGCGCAAGAAAACTCCTACTTGAAATTGAAACAGTTTTGTTTGGTTGGAGCATAATGTTGTTAAGCTCAATTGTTTATTGGATGCTCAGATTTGCTTTCATAAAAGTTGGCTATATATGATTTGTTTTATAAACTCTATAAATTAATATTTGATAAATTAATAAATATGATAAATTAATAAATTTAGTGGTTTTCGGTTGGGTTAGTGTAAAATATGATATAATTTGATAAAATAGTAAAATAATATTTTGTGAAAAAATATTATGTAAATATATGGTCCCAGTATAAATATAGATTAATAATCAATGTATATAAGGTTTGTATAAATATAAAAAATAAATTGTATAGTTTATTTTTTATTTTTTATTCACATTAAATTATATCTTTAATTTTTATAAATATATTGATGTTATTTTATCATTTTAAACATAAGAGTTTACTTACATTTACGGTACATATTTCTATACACCAAATAGTCAAATAAAAATAACAAAATATTGTATATGTAAAATTTAATCAATACATAGACAGTAAAATCAAGTGTTTTTCTTAAGTATACATAAAAACTCAATTCGGAATATATATATATATATATATATCTAAAAAGGAAAATTTTCTGTAAATTAACTCTACAAATTAATAAGTTATCAAAATCCTAGTATTAATAATTTATAGAGTTTTTACTGTATTTTGAGCTAATTTTGTTTTGGTCTAAATATTAATACTGAGCTAATTTTTCCTTATTATTTCTTATACTTATTTAATCTAAATTTTATTAGTTTGGTGAATACAACCATTTTATTTATATACTAGAGAACAAACATATTCTCTCTTCTTGTGTTAAAGAACAAACATATTCTCTTATTTTGTTAAAGAGAACAAACATATTTTCATGATCATGGCTCGGCAAAAATGTGAGAAACGTGGAAAACCATCTTCATAGTTTTAACTGCAATATTTCTTTCGTATTTATATGTAAGTACAAAGTAAATATGTAGTTTTAGCCAACAACCTAATATTATATGCTACTGTTCGAGACTTCGAGTACATTAAATATGTGACATCACACTACAAGAAAAGAAGTCAACTATCAAGAAATTTATCTGACTCAAGGTATTTTTTAAAAAACAATTAACATTTTAACTAATTTCTGACCATTATGAAACTTTTTGAGTTTGTTGAAAATCGGTACTTCTCGGTCCAATAATTTTTTAAATGCTTAATTTGTTGAAAATTGGTCAGGAATTCTTAACATTTTATTCTTTACAAATTATCAAAATGTCCACAAAGTTTCAACAAAGAAAAAAATGATAATTAAAAAAAATTGTTCTAAAATTTTAAAAGTAATTTTCTACTAATTTTAATCAATTTAATATAAACATATTAAAAAAGTATTTATAAAATTTCGTAAGAAATTGATCAATTTAATCAAATCTAATATATTTAATCTAACTAATCAAAAGTTATTTATGTTGCTGAGAACGGTTGTGCTGATTTCCTTCCTTTCGTCTCATCTCTTGAATTCTCCTCTCTTATTTTCGCCATCAGTCTCCATTCTTTTCCCTTTCTCAGTTATCATCCCTCTTTCATTGTCCTTGAAAACCACCACGAAATACATTGTATTTAAGTACATGCATGTATAATTATGTAAATATAGATCTTTCACACGCTACTTAAATTACATAAATCACATCATATGCATAATGCATTGAGTCTGTTATGTATATACAACTCTATTTTCTTCATATAGAACACGTTTAGTATTTAAATATTAGGTTAACTAAAAGCCCAAATATGGAAGCATGATATTTAACTTATTTTCATCTCTTTGGTCAAGACAGAAGCAAAAGAAAATGAAGATATCATTCACTGGTTGCATCTTTCTCCTTATCTTCATCTCCATTACCATTGTTTTGAGTGCACCACCAGGGGGAGAAGTTGGTAATTAAGTTATATAAATTGTTGTTTTTATAATTTGTATTATCTCTAAATGGTAATATATTCACATTACAGTATAACCTCTTTAAATTAATACTCTATAAATTAATATACACTAAAAATCTCTATAAAATAATATAGTTTTATAGTCCCAAATTGAGTTTTTGGTTCAATTAGTATATCGATAAATTAATAATCTCTATAAATTAATAAAAAATTATAGTTTTAATATAATCTCAACATTATTAATTTATAGAGGTTTCACTGTAGTTTCACGTTGAAAAGTTTAGTTAAACCTTACTTTATAACTTATTGTCATTCCATTTAACTGCCGATTGGCTTTGAATAAAATTCAATGAAACTTTGCATATGTGCACCTTAGAAGACTTGTTGAATCAAAGTTGAAACATGTTTTATTGTATTTGAGTATAACAAAAATACAATTGAATGGGGTTCGAATAGAGGACGAAACGGAGTTTAACTACGAGGTAAAAGGACCCAAGGGGCCAGCGAAATGGGGGACACTAAAGGCAGAGTGGAAGTTGTGTGGAATTGGAAAACTGCAATCTCCGATTAATCTTACTGACGAAAATGTCAAAGTTACTAGTAAACTTGGATCTCTCCGTAGCCGATACTTACCTGCCAATGCCACTATTAAGAACAGAGGGCATGATATCATGGTAAATCAACTTTCCAATATATGTAAATATATATATTGAAACACTTCTAACTTCTTAAAGAAAAATAATAAAATTAGAGTAGATCGTAGATCTAATTCCTAGCTATTTTTAAGACTATCTCTAATGTATTATTTTATTTTCTCTCTAAAATGTAATAACTCCAAAATAGAGTTAACTTTTACTTGAACTATATTATATTTTGGAGTTAGAGAAAATTTACTTTAAAGTAGAGTTTTTTTGTATAACACTTGGGTAACCAATTACATCATTATATAATCTTTAATTCTATTAGATATGATAATCAATTACCTGCAACATATGCAATATTGATGAACAACTCCACGGATAAAATAGTTTTTTTTTCAAATAAAATAAGAGTTGCACGGAGAAAGCTGAGTTTCTTTCATTATTTTAATTAAGCATATTTGCAGTGTATTGACCGTCCAAAAATGGAAGGTTTATGGTTTGTGGGATTTCAATCCATGGCTCTAAACCACCACCCGGCCATGGTCATTGCATTTTTGGTCATAATGATGTACTTTTTGTTTTTTTTTGTTAATATGGCAGTTGGAATTTGAAGGAGGGAATAAAGGTATAGGTATCACTGTTCGTGGTATAAAATACCAGCTTCAGCAGCTTCATTGGCATTCTCCTTCCGAACACGCGATCAATGGCAAAAGGTATATCTATTCGTACAGAATATATCTAATAACGTAAAGATTGCTATCTCACTGTTAAGCAGAATACAAAAAGAGTCTAAGAAATGGCTAGTACCATAGCCTCCTCCAACCCTCGCGACCAACAAGGTTTTAGTACATAAATATTCTTATACCGTCTAGGACAACGTGGTATTTTGGTATGCGGCTTGCAACACATTTTAGTTGATATTTTCTGAATGTTAAAATGATGATTCGAATTTATATAAATTCACCGATCCAGTGTCTTAATGGAGGTTTACCAAGAGTTTTAAATCATCCACAAAGTCATAATGTTTATGCTATTGTTCAAGACCAATGATTTTTTGAGTGTAAGAGACCCAACAAAAAAAAACTATTTTAGTTATGCTTTTATGTATTAATTAATACATATGGTATTTGACTCGAATGCAAAATGTGACAAAATTAAATAGGTATGCTCTTGAGGAACACATGGTTCATCAGAGCAAAAGTGGACATTTCGCTGTTGTCGCGTTCTTATACAATATTGGAGAACCTGATCCTTTTCTTCTTTCGGTATTTTTATTCTCAATCTATTTTTTTTCTCATCAATCATCGCAAAAATTCAGACATTTTATTTTCATTTTGATTAGTTGGAAGAACATTTGAACAAGATAACTGATACACACGAGTCCGAGGATTATGTCGGTGTGATTGATCCTGAAAAACTCAGTTTCAAATTAAAACAATACTATAGATATCTCGGATCACTTACAACTCCTCCATGTTCTGAACCTGTTATTTGGTCAGTTTCCAGAAAGGTAATTTACTAATTATATTTGCTTTAAAAGAACTAATTATATCTAAAAGCTATAGCTTTCTGGATTTGATATTGTAATTTTCTAATATTACTTCTGCGTTTTTAGTTTTTGGATTTTGATAACCAACTTATTTCGCTATTCAAAATGGTTCATGGTCATGGATGAGGACTGTGAATATAATTTAAACAATTGTAGATGAATTGCGTGACTGGCTTTAACTTAGTATCTGTCTTCACTTCATCTTTTATCATGTTATTTTGCTTAGTAATGTCTTAGCATCACAGTGTCAGTAACCTTTTTACTTTAATGAAAACCCTTTCACCAAAAAATGTCCAATCCTTTCATACACTTTCAGATTAGGACCGTAACAAGTCAGCAAGTGGAGCTTCTCCGCGTGGCTGTACATGATGTAAGTTTTTCTCCTTTGTTTAGTTTTCTCATCAGTCATCAGATTCCCACTTATTATACAGACCACAGCATAGCTTCTTTAACATAATTTTAACTATCATGTTATAAATTTATAATATACGTATATGCATATCTGAATTGTATATTTCTCAACATAAAAACTGTGTGTGAAAATATGATTACTTATTGTAAATAAGAATATTCAAGGTAAGGTCAAAATGTTTTAGATATAATATGCAAGGTAAGACCAAAATGATCATCCAACTGATAATTCCATTTTCATTATTTTAAATAATGTTTAAAATAATATTTAACAGGAATCGGATACAAATGCTAGGCCGCTTCAGCCAATCAATATGCGTGTGGTGCACTTATACATACCACCAACGGAAAACAAATAAATCTGTATTAATCTGATGTCAAAAAAAGAAGAAGTCTGTATTAATCTTTTGTTCTACTTCTTCATCTATATTATTAAAGTTGAAGTATCTTTTAGAACTAATGTTTATTTCACTCTATTAATTATAATATACCGTTAAAATATTTTTAGTTGTATCTTTCATACAATAAATCAATATTTAACTAATAAATATTTAATCATACATGATTTTCTTAAAACCTAACTTTCCTAACTGGCTATATTACGTTTTGAATAACTTGTATTACTAAGTTAATAACTATTGATTAATTAACCCCAAATCATTTTATTAAATTATTCTTTAACCAAAGTATTTTTAACCAAATTAAAAAAAAAAATTCAAAATGTGACATACAAACTTTAAATGTTATGTATTCACATATATTATATTTCATTTCACATATAAAATATAAACTATACATTTTTTCAAAAAAATATAAAATTCTTTTTCAAATAAATGTTAACTAATTTGATGATTATTATAACTCACACATATATATTTAAATTATAATAATACAATAAATAAATTTAGTTTAATATTTCATCATAGTTAACATAAAATGGAAGTTATTTGGTATATAATATACTTGAAACATTTATATATATCTTATTAAAATAGAAGTACATTTTATTTGATATAATATATTTTATTTTATAAAAATAGATTTATTAATACACATAAACATACAATTGGAGTTGTAGTTTATAAATAAATACATCAAAAAGGTTATTGTAGTTTGACTAATATGTTATAGAACATATCATTTTAATTGGTTTAATATCTAAATTCCAATATGAACAATTAACAAATTACAAACAATCAAAATTTGTTGATTCGTCATAAATGTTATATATTACAAATCAAACAAACATCCATATAAATGCACGTTTGTGAAACTATTACATTTTTATATTGTAAATTCTAACTTTGACCAGGTGGTTGTGGTCGAGTGGTAAGGAGGCGGACCTGGGACACCAACATGTTTCAGGTTCGACCCACCTGCTGCGCGAAACTAAGTCACAATTATCCTGGTCACCTTACACGGATATGGGCTTATGCTTTAGGGCCCATTTGCATACCCGGAGAGAGGGTCTATCCGTGGGCTGCACCTCCCCTTGGGGATTAGTCCGGGACCTCCCATAAGTCCGGGATACCCCCAGGTTAAAAAAAAAAAAAAAAAAAAATTCTAAGTAACCATGAGGAGAAATGCGAGAAACGGATCGTTCGTTGGTGGAAGCAAAGACGAGGAGAAAAGCTACTTGCAAAGATATGGAGATAAAGGAAGATGATACTACTCTCATCTTCTTCGAGATCGGGACAAAGAAACAACTGAGGACGGATTTGGCCACGAAAGAACTGTAGGGTATGATTGAGAAATATGTAAAAACGTGCACGTTGACATCAACTGGCCCATTAGCTCAGTTGGTTAGAGCGTCGTGCTAATAACGCGAAGGTCGCAGGTTCGAAACCTGCATGGGCCATTATTATTTTTGTTGCAATCCTTATTAAAACGTCGTCGGATATTAAATTGGTAGAGATGTTAATTGGGCTAGGGTAGCCCATGTCCAATTGACTTTTTTTGTTTGTCGGCACTTGGTAATTTAATGGGCTCATTACAGAATAAGCCCAGACCTAACAATTAAGTCGATTTGTCGCGATTAAGATCTAGGGTTTACGAAGTCTTTATGTCTTCACAACTGTATATATATATACTCATCTTCTTGGCTCTCTCACATATTCCATCAAGTTGTTTCCTCTCCGGCTCATCTTTTTTTGATTTTTTGAATTTTATTATACAAATATCTTGTTTTTTGTTCGTTTTACTTTAATCTAATATAGAAAGAAAAGCCTAATTTGCAATTACTTGATTTATGTGAATGGGTCAAGGAATCTATCGTTAGGCTAAATAGATGTTGGATATGTTGTTCTCTATCCGGTAAGCTTACGTGTACCTCCGTAAGCTTGCTCTGCCTCTTATTCTCCGAAGCATCTTTGTTTCTCTTACAAAGGATCTTTGGTGACAATGCAGATACATCTATCATTCTCCCATTTGAATTTTTATTATTTCTTAGATTATCAGTTCTATTATTAGTATTTTGAAAATAACGTTAATTGGTTTGGTGATGGTGAGGGTGATGAAAAAAATCATTCGGATTCCCAATGATAAAAAAATGTGATTATTTACCAGCTACTTTTGACTCATCCATCATCAATCAACTCTTTTTTTATTTATAAATTTTATAATTTGTTTTTGGATTTTGGCCAGTGATGCAATCAAAATATTTGCTACTCTTGATGAAGAAATTCATTTGATGATTCTTTAACCACCAAGATCTCTGAGGCCTCTTTGTTTTTTTAATCGTGTTTCTGTATTATATCTTTTGCAATAATGATTTGTCTTATTTATGAGAATAGTAGATGTCACATTTACAAAGGTTATTTATGAGACTATTTAGCGGTGGTATGTATGTTTGAAATCATAAAGCGTAAGTTGGAACAAAAATCGTTTGAGTTGAACCAGTACTCCAAGACATTCAATTACTCAGTTTATCTATTCCTTTTTTTTTTCTTGAGATTGATTGAATGTTTTGACGCACTGGTGTTTCTTAAACGATTTTATGTCCGTAGTTTGTATGCCTCACCTAACAAAATGTGAGTGCCAGGAGGTGGAAGCAACAACCCATTGGTACAGCTTAAAATTGGTAGTCTTATCTATTGTCTCACAGATGCCTTATCAAAATAAGCATCAATTATAAATAAATAAATTTGCCGGGTTACTTGTGTCGGGAGAATGAGTAACATACCACAGATACATCTGGAAGAAAACAAAACTAGAGGATAGTGGCCTGCGTTCCGACAATTGACTTCCCATTCGGACAAGCTTAAGTACTAAAGTCAGCAGATGGTCTACGTATATACTAGAGTCTTTTACGCAATCGGCTCTTCATTTTGTCTGCGCAATCGCAGAAATCTTCGTTAAGTTGAGCTCTGGTGAACATATTTGATCCATCCTTATAGTTTATGTCAGCCGATTTGTAATACTTTTCATCTACATATCCACTGTAACCAAAATATGAAATTGCATCAATGTGAAGACCATATCGGTGTTTTATTGACGAAGATTTAGACTAATAAGCAGACAAGTTCAACCTTGTCGTTATCTAGACTAATAAGCAGAGAAGTCTAACGTTGAGGAGAAACGGATCGTTCGATGGATGTAATGGCAGAAGCTAGGAGGAGAAGATTTAATGGACAGTTGCACAGAAATGGAGACACAGGAATATGCTTACTACTCTCATATTCTTCGAGATTTAAACAGATTTGGCCACGGGGAATAACATCAAGTGATGTGGAAGATGTTTGAACAAAACGATGCAGTTTCGATTCTACATTTCGACAGCTGGTTAGATGTCGTGCTAATAATGCCAAAGGTCTTCGAAACCTGCATGGGCCGTCGGATCCGGCTAGCTTACAAACCATCTCCTGATTTACTTTATCATAACGGGCTTATGTGTAATGGGCTTATTTGTAATGTGCTTATTTGTAATGGGCCTATCACAGTATATCAAAAGAACTAGGGTGTTCGAGATCTCATAATATCTTCATCACTGCATATATATATACTCAGCTTATGCTCTCCTTTTTCATATCAAATAGAAATTGTTTCTCACACGGCGCATGTGTTTTATGGTTTTTTGATCTTTTTTTTTTCATTTCTTGTTTTCTTCACCTTTTTCGTAATTCCGTTTGGAAAGAAGAGTCTAATTTGCGATTACTTTATTCATGTGAATGGATCAAGGAATCTATCGTTAGTCTCTAGAGATTTATGGATTTGTTTTGTATCCTGCATGCTTACGTACCTTCTTCGTAAGCTTTTCTCTGCATCTTAACCTTCGAAGATTCTTTGTTTTCTTTTATAAAGAATCTTCGTTGATTACGCAAATACATCTACCACTCTCACAATCGTTTTTTATAATTCGTCTTTTTCTAAATTTTTTCGATTATTAATATCTTTTGAAACTTGTTAATTGTTTCGGATTAAAAATGTGATTATTATCAGCCACTACTCTTTCATCATCAATCTTTTTTTTTTTTTTTTTGAATTTTGGCCAGTGATGTTCTAAATATATTTGCTACTTCTTGATGAAGAAATTCATTTGATGATTCTGTACCACCAAGATCTCTGAGGCCTCGTTGTTTTTCTTTCCGATATATTACATCTTTTACAGACCTCGCATTATAAGGTTTAGTTTATCACATGTAATTAAACTATAATAAAATGAAAATTAAACTCAATAAATTATAGAATCAAAACTGTAAAGAAACGAACAAAAATTGTTTCAACAGCCTCAGTCCGTCCAGACATTTATCTAAGTAGTTTTTGGACAGGCTGGTGTTTTTGAAATGATTTTGGTTTCGTGTTTGTTTATGGAAAACAAGTTAAATATATGGTAGAACATCGCTTTTATTAATGCCACCAACATCATGGTGATAAGAGGATACGTCGGACCTACATGATTGTACGACAATCACTTTTCCCGTCCAAAGAACGGTTTTTGCAACATTGATGCGGAACACATGATGTCATCGCTGAAACATTCTAACGATGTGTGTGGTCCCTCTTTTAGTGTTCAATAGATTCTCAATAAAGAACACATATTTTTTTTATCAAGATAACCATCAACTAAAAATTAGTCAAGTAAAACTTGAAAATCATCTAATTGATTGGGTGTAAGTTCAAACTTTAATGGATACTTGATTAAAATTTTCTTTTTGATGAATTGATTTTAATTTAATCCTTGATTGTTATAATTTTAACTGAGCAAACGGTTTAGGATTTTTGACATTTATTTTGCTTAGAACTTAGATAAGTAAGGTTTAAAAATATACTTGCAATCTTTAGTACTTTAGAACACTATTAACGTGAAAGTTTGTCTGGCAGTATCTCATAACGTATAATAATAAAAGGGATATTATATAATTAAATATCAAATAAGAACAATTTGAACCACTAAAACATTAATAACTGGCTTCAGATTCTCTTTCCATTTCAGAAGCGTTTCTAACGACGACCGAGCGTTTCTTTTACTTTTTTCAAATTACTCTGTTTCTCTTTCCTACTTTTCTGATTTTTTTCAAGTTTTTAATCATTAAATATTGGGTGAAAAACTCAAAGACCAATGATAAAATTATTCAACATCCTCTTTTTCTTTTTTTTTAATTATTCATCATCCTCATTTTCTCTTTTTAATATTGTGCATCATTTTTTTCTTCTACCTAATTATTTAACACTTATTTTATTTTTAACTCTACAATAATTGTTTTATAAAATTCAACATCATATCCCACTATTTTTAATTCATTATTTTTATAATCTAATAATTACATATTAAATAATAGTTTTAATTATATTTAACTTAAATAATTTAAGCAACATAGTTTTTAATAATTTTCAGTAACTTTTTATTATTAACTATTTTCTAAAAAATAAAAATAATATTATTAAAACAAATAAAATTATGAAATTTCAAATACACACGACATAACACACAAAAACAACAAATAAAAATACACAACTTATTTGATACAATAAACATAATTATACACAACAATTTATAAAAAAAATAATCACTGAACACTGAACGTTCCATATTTTGTCCATATATGTTTAACTAGATTTAATTGCAGTTCATGATGTACATTTGAATCATGTAATTTAAATCTAGCTCATACATGATTTGCAAATATGGGTTACACTTCAGTCGAAAATGAATGTGATGTACTGGAACCACTTGCCTCAGATTGATCATAATCGATTCAATGTTGAGCGTATGTATCTTGTTCATCCTCAACAATCATATTATGATACATGGTCACATGATGATAGTCAAATTGGTTATGTTCCACATGCGAGCTGGTTCATAAACTATTTTGAATTGCACCTATTACACTTCATATACACATTCAATATCCTTCCGACATCGTTCTTGATGTTTTGCAAATAACTTGTATTGTTCACTTTGAGGAAATTGAATTGATTTGACGAAAAGATGGATAAGAAGGATATATACCATCAACTAGATAGTATGCCATGTCATATGGACGTTGATTCACGAAAAATTCACTCTCAGAGTATTTCCTTGTTTAACATCATCTAACACTGGCGAACGATAAAAAACGCTTATATCGTTTAATATGCCCGAACATCCAAAAAATGCATGCCAAATTTATAGATCATGAGATGCAACTGCTTCAAGTATAACAATGGTGATTCCCTTATCTCCCTAGTAAATTGACCTTCCCACACTGTTAGACAATTTTTCCATTCCCAATACATGCAGCCAATACTCTCGACCATCCCAGGAAACCCTCACATTTCACTAACATGGAGAATTCTTTCTAGGTCCTTTTGAGTTGGAGCTTTGAGATATTGTTGCTCATACAGTTGTATGATTCCTTTACATAATCGACGCAAGCACTCCAATAATATAGTACCTCCTTTTTGATATATTAAATGCATGCATCATCCACAACACTATATGATAGCATTCACATGGCAATGATACATTTTTCCAAAGAAGACATACTTTTTTTAGTGGCTGCGTCAATTCGTTGGGTGAATTAGTTATCACTGCTTGATAAGTCTCCAACGATCCGCAGAAAAACATATTTTCGCATCTGGAATCGTCGACAAAATATTGCATCATCATATGTTGGTTGATTTGCAAAGTGATCATCAATAAGCCTTTGAATTGCCGCTACATGATCTCTTTTGAAGTATTTTCTCCTGCTATGAGGTGCATGATCTTCTATATTTTTTTGTTGACCCTATCTAAACCGATTAACGATATCTCTCTCTTCAATTTTACCCTGTTTTTTTGTAAGCTTCAATACCAAAAGAAAATTATGATGGATCCATTGATATTTTTGGTAAGCTAAGATTTGTGTTGTTAGTCTATGAAATAAAGAGTCTCCATTTATAAGAAATTGAGTTGCTGAAAAAGTATGGTTTTGTAATTGAAACTGAGTTCACGCAAACCTTGTTCCACTGCAATTCTAATCCAAAATCCGATATCTATGTCTCTGCATTTCCTACGGATATTGAACTGCAAACTCTCTAAGACAGGAGCTGTGCCTAATAGCAAAGATATGTCCACAAACCTCACAAACCTCCCATAGTCAGTGTTCCTGTCGCAATCGGTGTACTTGAGTTTATAAACCAACTTCCAAAGATATTGTCATCGTTTAGACAAAACACTTGTGGTCAAGACATCTTTTATATATATGAAGCATTGAAAGGATCTGCAAAAGGAAATCATCGGGCAAAAAACTGATCATGTCCATTAGAAAAACACTAATTTTCTCAATTTCACCGTGAAGTCCTAAGTAACCAAGCTATCAAACTAAACAAAGCCAGAAAAGACCACATGACAACAAAATTAACTCATCCGATGGTATTCACTTTTTGAACAAGTAGTAGAATTCCTATCTAATTCACTCAAGTTTTTTTTTTCTTGGCATATTAGATATTCGGAATTCACTTTAACCTCAGCTTCTGGTTGATCAAATTGGTCCTCTCATTAGGGCTAAAAAGAAGAAGAAAAAATTGCTTCCAAGGGACTTAAGTTTCGAATAAAAAACACTTTCACATGGTTGTTATAAACATGAGTTAACCAATATAATAGCCCACAT
Organism: Sinapis alba; assembly: GCA_012274485.2. Taxonomy (NCBI): domain Eukaryota; kingdom Viridiplantae; phylum Streptophyta; class Magnoliopsida; order Brassicales; family Brassicaceae; genus Sinapis; species Sinapis alba. Next base: position 267,790 of record MU105670.1, on the reverse strand, counting down.
AATTCTTGTATAATATAAGATAAGGTCCCTTAAAATACATCTTTACATATTAAAACAGAAGTCATAATTTTTTTCATGTGTGATTTTTAATGTGTAACTTTTAAGTTGGATCTTTCATTAAAAAATTATTAAATATATTTTTTATTTAACTAATAATATTCTAACAATAATTATATATTATAATTTGAAGTTCCTACATTTATGAGAAGAATCTTCCAAAAAATCTTAGTCCAATCTCTATAATAATTTGAGAAGTCAGTTTCCTACGCGTCGTGTCCAATTAATTTTTAAGATGATTAATTACATAGATACACATAATAAAATTAAAGTATTATATTTAATCACCATTATTAAATTTATTTTACGTTTTAGTTTATTTTACGTTTTATACTTTTCCAAATTAAGATATTATAAATTTTGTTTTATAAATTTTAAAAAGAATTTATAAATATATATATATATATATATATTTATATTTAATGTGGTTTCACAAGAAGGAAAGTTAACAAAAATGATATTGATATGAAAAAATAATGTCATTTAAAACATTTTTTGAATCGGGAAAATATTTTAGAAAAAACAATTTTTGAATATGTTTCTATTTTTGTATCAATTTTTGATATAAATTAATATTAAATTATTATTTCGATTTGAAATATGTATATAAAGTTTATTTTTTATGATTATTTTAGATGAAAGAAGTTTTAAGTAATTAATTGAGCCATTTTTCGTATATTTAAAAGTGATCTAGATAGATAGTTTATTATAATATAACAAATTTCTATTTTTTTTAATAATGTAAATCCATTACTATACTTTTTTATACTGCTATTCATATTTCTAAACAACATTATACTCCTTTTTATATTGTTATTATTGTTTCTAAATAATTCTCGAATGTACTTCAAGTTTAATAAGATTGATGAACATAGTAAATTATCCGAGAAAGGATATTTCGAAGATAGGGTCCATCAACTAACCATCCATGAGTAGTTTAAAATATACTTTTACATATAAAAGTAAATATGATTTTTTTAATAAAAACTATAAAAAATAATATATATATATATATATATACACACTCTACAAATATAAATATATATATCTACATTATTTAGAAATAAAAACTATTTATTATATACTAATTTTATGTGATTATTTATGTAAAATCATTTATACATTAATGAGTGCATATTATGTAGCATACTGCTAATCAAAGCTTAAGACAACAAGTTGTGGTATTTAATAATATTGTATATTATTGAGTTTTTTCCTTCCGTTTTATAGTTTCTAGAATTACCATGCATGGGTCTGTGTGTTCTTAATCAACCAAACAATCGAGGTCTAGTTCCTGCATACACACAGAGAAAGTAAAATTCATCTCTACAAAAGAGTTATTCAAAGAGAATTATGGAGATGTATTAAAAACGCTCTTAAGCAAACAAACTATGAGCGTTTCTCCAAAATATATAGAATAAAAAACGAATGATCATATGATCACAACGATAAATAATAATGTTCTAGAAAATAGCATATACAGTAGTTGTAGATATTTATGTTTCATGTTTGTTGATTTCTTATTATATTATATCGAAAATATCATATAGTTATAGATATTAATGTTTCCCGCGTTTGTTGATTTCTCTATGGTACATCTGCATAAACGAATAAGATAATGTATCATGTGTCACAAACGAAATATGTTTGAATGTTAGGATATCTACAGCCTACAGGCTACAATCAGTAATATGGGAGAATTTTTTTTCTCTCTGCTATTTATTAGTTTTTAGAATTTTGGCTTAGCGCACAAAAATAAAAAAAATTTACTTTTCTCTAAAAAGCATTTAAAAAATAATTTTAAAATCACTCAATCAGTTATAATAAAAATCGCAAAATCTAATTGATTGAAATAATATAAACCTTCTTAAACATCATTTAATTTGAAATGGGGGAGTATTATTTATAAAGTCATGCATGGTCTCTTAAAGAATATCTCAAAATGAACTACAAGACCTTCAACCCTCAGAAGCAAACAAAGAAGTAAATATATTATAAAAGTAATGAACACAATAAATTATGAACTCATAAATGATTCGAGAAAGGATGTTGCGAAGATACGGTCCATCAATTAAGCATCCACGAGTAGTTGAAAATTGAGTCTATCGTGATATTTGTCCCACCAAAATCCAACAATATCGCCAGTCTTGAATTTTCTTTTTGCGAGGATGGAACCCCAACCATAAAACTTGAAGTTTCCATCACGTTCTCTTCTCAGGGTATGAGTTGTTGTGATCTTTGAATGGTAATCGTATAGATCAATGAACTCCACAAAGCTATGTCGTGACAATGCTGAACAACGTTCTTTACCCCACCAAGGAAACAAGTTGGCCTCTACCAACTCTTTTGGCATCGTTATCGTAACACTCAAGCCTGTGTCTGATTCTTTCAACGTTATTAGGATGTTCAATTGGTTGTTTGGATCAAACGGCTTGTCTTGACACTCCACAGTTCTTGCCATGATTCTTTGTTAGTAAAGCTCTATGTAAGGTTTGTATAATTTGTATTGATGAATTTGTTTATGGGTGTAGGGATATATATATTAATAATTTTGTGGGTGATTGTAGTTAAGATTTGGTGACTTTAAAATGCTGAGATTTTCTTCCATTTATGTTATTCACATTTATTGAACATTTCATATTTTAAATCAACTATTTGAACAAAAAAATTATATTTTCTATAGTATTTCAGTTATTGTTTTGACAGATACTAATGATATATATAGATATTTTCTTATTCAATCGGCCCTAACATGTGTTATTTACTTGATTCTTTCTACATTATCCGAGTAAAATATAAGACAATCCATCTTTTGTTAGATAACTGTTGCTGACTTACTTTATTGTATTAAAACATATTTACTACCTTGATATAATTATAAAACATATTTCTGTAAGCTTTTGTTTATGTATTATTACACTAATGAAATTGTAACATCCCGAGTTGTGATATATGGAAAGGCTTAAGAGAATTGATTTGGCTACCTATGTCATCAAAGTGCACTTACCTTTTCGGGAGCACATCAGTTTAGAACTCTAGAGTTAAGCGTGCTTGAGCAGGAGTATTCTAAGGATGGGTGACCTATCGGGAAGTGATTCGCGATACCGTGTGAGTGAGGCCAAAACACGGGAAAAGGTCATGTGATGATTGCAGGGATAGTAAACAATGATTTCAAGCCTTTAGAAAAATTAACGGACCGGCCGCTGGAACGGGATGGGGCCCACGGGCCGAGAGAACGGACGTGGGTGGCCCATTAGCTGTGGGCGGTCGGGGCGTTACAAGTGGTATCAGAGTCAGGTTAGCCATCTCGGTTCTGACCCGAGAGGCGTCTTGAGACCTGTCATGGGGCACAACGAGGACGTTGCGTTCTTTGAGAGGGGGTGAATTGTAACATCCCGAGTTGTGATATATGGAAAGGCTTAAGAGAATTGATTTGGCTACCTATGTCATCAAAGTGCACTTACCTTTTCGGGAGCACATCAGTTTAGAACTCTAGAGTTAAGCGTGGTTGAGCAGGAGTAGTCTAAGGATGGGTGACCTATCGGGAAGTGATTCGCGATACCGTGTGAGTGAGGCCAAAACACGGGGAAAGGTCATGTGATGATTGCAGGGATAGTAAACAATGATTTCAAGCCTTTAGAAAAATTAACGGACCGGCCGCTGGAACGGGATGGGGCCCACGGGCCGAGAGAGCGGACGTGGGTGGCCCATTAGCTGTGGGCGGTCGGGGCGTTACAGAAATCATCATTCAAACAATCAAACTGGAAAAAATGCAGGGTTTGTTGAGTTCTTAGTTGATTTTATTAAATTAGAGAATTTAATAGATTTTTTTTCTGTCGTTTTAATATTTGATTTTGGCTTGACTTGTTCAAAGCACTGGTTTGGTTCCATTGTTTTAATTCCTAAAACGTTTTTCTGGAAGAAAAAAAGATGCATTTTTTTTTTTAATTTACTGCCTCATAAAGGTGATAAAAAGAAAACGTCATTAGTCACAGTGCATGTTAATGCTTTAACTTGTTTGATTTGATTATGAAGATTGAATGACGATTTTATTTTATTATTACAGATTCTTTTTTTTCTGGTGGAGTAACTTAATTTAATTATTAAGTAGATTTGACCATGAGAAAAGAAAAAAAATTAAAGTTTTTAAATATGATGATATATATCATAGTTGAAAATAATATTTTGATATTGCTATTTCGTGAGTCGACGTCACGGTCCAAATTAAATTTGGGAGGATCTGCCACATATGAATCTGTTTGCCGTAAGAAATAAAATATTTGTTGATATTGATCAAAAATATTTCTATTTTGTCAATATTTATATTTCGTCAATACTTTTAACTTCAATCGTAAAAATTTAACAATGCAAAATAATAAAAAAAATTATACCAATATGACTGAAACTAATATGTATATTGTAGTTTTTAAAGTCAATATAGTTGAGAATAACTATATAGAATGATAGTTTTGATGGCACAAATAATAGGATGATATGTAGAAGACAACACATAATCTCATCGTAATGGAAAATAACCTGATTAGAGAACCTAAATATAGTTTGGCTTTATGATATACAAGTACCTGTTCAATTCTGAGACCTTGTAACTTAGGTGAACCTTTGAGCACACACAAAACTAGATTCAACCACTCTGTCTCACATAGTCACATGTGCATAGTCACAATTTGTGGAAGACAATACCAACAGGATATTCCTGTATAATACTCATGCACAAGCAATATAATGCCATTATATCTAAAACAGGCGGGGCGGGTTTGACCAGCACTAACTCTGAGTCAACCAATGTGTCTTGTTCTTTTTCTTTTACTGCTCACACGTCTACTTCGCTTCGGCCTGTTAGCAGAGATTCATCTCTTTAATTTGTTTTGGTGGGCGTGAACCTGGTCCAAGCTCAGAACATTACAAAAAAAAAAGTATAATAAATATATATATGCTCCGGTTACTATTTTAGCAAAAAAAAAAAAAAAAAAAAACCCTCCAGTCTCTATTGTTGTGTAGTTTGGTCATTTAATTTATTTATTTAGTTTGCTTAAAATATTTTTAATATGCTTACCAGCTGTGTCTCCTTAATCAAGACACACTCTTACGTTGTCTGCTTTTTCCACACACGCACGTCACGTCTCGTCGCAACCTATCTTCTCGCCTAATCCTTAACTGGCTCTCATAAACTCTCTTCATTATTCTCCTTCTGGATCAGAGAACTCCTTCAACTTTCTTCTTAGCAAAGTAATGGCTTCCTTGCTCCTCTCTTGTTTTCTACCAAGGTATACCATAAATTCTTATCTCCACTTTAGTTTCTTGATTTCCACTAGGGTTTTGTTTGCTTTACTTGCCTGGTATAATTTCTATCACAGTCCCTTAAGAATGGAAATCATTAATTAGCCTCGCAAGTATAAAGAATATCTTTAAAATGGAGTTCATATTCTCGCTTTTGACTTTCTTGATGTTTATAATTTGTAAGTTGAGTAACTTGTGGACCGAATACTTTTTAAGAATGTTATCTCTTTAAGGATATATATAAGCTCCCTTTGTTTTTCAGGTCAGGTTTCTTAGGCGACAGAAGAAGTCTACTGAGTGTCTCAACCACGCCATTTACTCCAGTGGGTTTCTACACAAAGACCATCGAGTGCAAAGAACCAAGGATAGGAAAGCAGCCAATCGCTGTACCTTCCAATGTAACCATTTCATTACAAGGTCAAGAGTTGAAAGTGAAGGGTCCTTTGGGAGAACTCGCTTTAACTTACCCACCAGAAGTTCAGCTTATTGAAGAAGACTCTGGTTTCTTGAGGGTCAAAAAAACTGTGGAAACTAGAAGAGCCAAAGAAATGCACGGACTTTTCAGGTTACAAATTTCTCAGCCGGCCTTTTTCAATGAAATACTTTATTCCTTCTGTTTCAAAATGTTAATTTTTCACATATATTAATAAAATATATTAAATCTTACTATTAAATGTATAATTTTTTGTGATTATTATTTTTAATAATTTTTAACCAATCAAAATTTAATAAATATAATTAATTTTTTGAAATTTGTAATTTATCATTATTACTTATTAAAAGTTGCATGGAAAAAGAAAAAAATGTAACTTTTTAAAAGAGTTTGTTTTGCCAAAATATAAATTATTTTGGAGTGGAGTGAGTATAGTTTTTATGCTGAATCCCTTTTTTTAATGTTAGGACGCTTACTGACAACATGGTCGTGGGAGTATCAAAAGGATTTGAGAAGACGCTTGAGCTCAAAGGTGTTGGTTATCGTGCGACAGTCCAAGGAAAAGAATTGGTGTTGAATCTTGGGTTTTCTCACCCGGTTAAGATTGAGATACCAGATAGTCTCAAAGTGAAAGTGGATAAGAAGATTAAAATTTTAGATAAAGGTGAACAAGTTAAGATAACAATAGTCATAGTGAGTGGATATGATAAGTGTGAGATTGGGCAGTTTGCTGCTTCGGTAAAGAAATGGAGACCAGCAGAGCCATACAAGTGTAATGGAGTGTGCTATTCTGATGAGATTGTTCATACGAAGAAAGGAAAAGATAGAAAACAGAAGTGATGTATCTACATCCTTCTATAAATTTCTGTCTCTTTATTTCAAGGTTGATTCTGTATCTGAAAAATGTTAAGACGAAGTGAGTATATTTGTCTCTTTATTTCAATGTCTGGATATTGTTGCTTTTGTCTAATTAAGCGTTCCTTATAAATCTTATGTGTTTGAAATAAACATTTTAGTATTAGATCATCGAACCTAAGGCTAAGGAAACATGAGAGGTTATATATAAACAGCTTTATACCCGTTTAAGCTTGAGAACTCGTAGTTTAGGAGTTGCTGTGAGCAGACACACTAGTAGATTCCTCCACTCTGGTTTACATGTACATATCTCTAGATGCACTAGTTGTTGAAAGAATGTTTTAAAGAGACCAAAGTAGATTACATTGGATTTGGTTGAACATTTGGATTTGGTTGAACATATCGAAAGACGCTTGACTGAAGTGAGAGATCCAAGAAGCTAATCAAGTTTGTCATTACCAACTTCAACATTAGCTTCCACAAGCTGAGGCATATCTTCAGCCAAACAAAAGGAGCCGCTTTAATCACAAACCTCAAATAATTATGTGATAAAAGAAAACAAACCAAAAATACTAACAAGCATATCTGAGATTTCAAAACGAACAACAAGATGCGATTAGACTTGTGATAATGCCTAACTGTATAGCTTGAGACAGAATGCAAGCTGACAAGAAGGTGAACTCCTAAAGCATCTCAAGTTTCTAGCCAGAGTCAGTAGTTTCCGAGGATATATTCACCTTCTTCAAACATCTTCCATTTCTTAAGATGAATGTTACAACTTCTTTCTCGTCTTCGGTTCCTTCATAATCTATCCATTCAAAAGTTTCAAGACTTGATAACAGACATTCAGGAACTGAACTCGGTTCATTCCAACAGGAGCGTTGTTCTTGATCCCGAAGGCAAACAAGCTGGGATGAATGAATTGACGGGACAGATACAGAGCATTATAAATCAATAAAACTGAATATTTTTGGGATAAAATGTACATATATACCTGAAGTGTGAGGGCTTTTAAACTAGGGGAATCTCTGAGAACACACATAAGTAGATTGGACCATTCTTTCTCAGATGTGCATATTTCTAAACGCACAAGACGGTGGAAGACAGAACCAAAAGGATATGCATCCTGCCATACAAAAAAAAAAAGAAGAAGAATTAAGCAGATGTTTTCAGTAATGGAAAATTACATATTTTTAGTCGTAGTCAAGAAGATATTTACCTTTGAATATGGGAAACATAAATAAAGGCGCTTCACTGAAGTAATAGCACTCAGAATTCCCGAATACCCGACAACATTTGCTTTAACAATATTAGGCATATCACTCTCAATGGTATAAAACCCACCTGAATTATTATAAACATCCAACAACTCCAAAGAAGGAGTATCTATCACAAATCCATCTTCATCATCAATATATCTTTCTGGTGATTTATGCAAAATTGCACTCTTGAGAGAAGAAACCTTAACTGGAAAAATGGGAACATTGTCATCCAAACATTTTTCCACATCCAAATGTTCAAACTCATCACCGGGGTACTTCACATATAAAAGGTACAAAGCTTTGAGTGTCGAGAAAGAAGGCAAGGTAGACGAATCCACAAGAGTCACACTCTTTAGTTTCAATGTCACAAGCATTCCACAGCCTGTGTATAAACTCCTTGGAAGTATAACTTGAGTTGTACTGGAAGTACAGTCAATATCGATTCTCAGGTCATGCGCACCGCGATGAACAGCCATTTCAATCCATATTCCTATATCAACGACAGTTAAACTTTGAGTAAGTTTGAAACGCAAAGTTTCAATCGGCGCCTCGTGCAGAATCAAAGACCTGTCAACAAACCGGGAAAACCTTCCAGTATCAATATCTTGATAGCTATTGTCGTCGAACACAAGATTTGGCACTGACTTCCAAAGAGGCTGCCAACGTTTTGACAGAACCATTGTGGCCACAACATCTTTAGCATTAGGCAGTTCGGAGAGTATTCGCAGTAGAAGAGTATCAGGCAACTGACTTATCCTATCCATGACTTAGCAAGAAGCAGCAAACCAGACACCAAAGCCTACAAACAATTAAAACACGAACAAGGGATGTGAAACTGTAAGCATGTGTGTTGTGAACCAAACAGATAATTAAGTCATAAGAAACGACTCGAAGCAAGCCCTAGCTGCGTAGTACACAAACCACAAAGTTGAAAGACAAGGAAACGATAACCAAACTCATCGACCGCTTATTCAAGAAGCTATACTTCTTTAAAATCAGAAGAGATTCATTGGATAGGAAAATACCTGGAAAATACCCCTCCGCTGAAACTCGTTAATGGAGAAGAGGAAAGAGTCTTGGCTACTAACACCATTTCCTCTTACAATATATAGGAACCCAAATTAATTTGAACGGTGCAACTTCCAAATTAATTAACACCATTTCATGATTAATTTGAAATAATCATGAAATAAAAATTTAATATAAACCAAATGACAATTAAATATAAAAATTTAATACCTTGACTTTAAACATATTCCCTCCGTTTCATATTAGTTGTCGTTGTAGAGAAAAAATTTCGTTTCAAAATAAGTGTCGTTTTATAGTTTCAATGCAAAATTCATTAATAAGATTCTCTAATTTATTTTTCCATTGGTTGAAATATGGTTAGGTGTATAGGTAATTGTGTTTTTATTTTGGAAATATATAAAATCATATTCCCTCCGTTTCATATTACTTGTCGTTGTAGGAGAAAATTTTTGTTTCAAAATAAGTGTCGTTTTAGAGTTTCAATGCAAAATTCATTAATAAGATTTATAGGTAATTGTGTTTTTATTTTTCTATTGGTTGAAATATAGTTAGGTGTATAGGTAATTGTGTTTTTATTTTGGAAATATACAAAATCATATGTTTTCTTAATATGTGTGAATAAACCTAGAACGATAAGTAATACGAAACGGAGGGAGTATGTTTTATTAATATATGTGCATAAACCCAGAACGACAAGTAATATGAAACGGAGGGAGTATATAGTTATAAGTTTTATAAATTAAAAAGATAAAAGAGAATCGACGACTCATTAAATGTAACATATTCCCTTAAAGGCCTTCCAACTTCTCTTAGAGAAAAGAAAAAAGTTCTAGCGGCCATTGGGAACATAAAGCATACTCCCTCCGTTTCATATTACTTGTCATTCTAGGTTTATTCATACATATTAAGAAAATATATAATTTTGTATATTTCCAAAATAAAAATACAATTACCTATACACCTAACTATATTTCAACCAATAGAAAAATAAAAACACAATTACCTATGAATTTTATTAATGAATTTTGCATTGAAACTCTAAAACGACACTTATTTTGAAACGAAATTTTTTCCCTACAACGACAAATAATATGAAACGGAGGGAGTACAAAACATAAAATCAGTGTGTTTAAATTTTAACTACGTTTTTACTAATTCAAAAGTTTGACAGTCATAAAGATCCAACGGTCCAGAAGCTATTTCCTAACTACGTGTAGTTCCCAGTTTCATTTTTTTTTTCTTATTTGTCAAATTTTTTAATCAAGGGTTGCCCAATTCAAGCGAACCAGTATCAATCCAAAAGGCTGAACCGGAAACAAGAAATTTAAGTTCAAACCAATGTTTTTAAATTTGGATGAGTAACCGTACCATTAAAGCTTATGTAGTTATGGATCAATATGGTTCGATCAAATTCGATTGAGTTCAATTATAAAATAAAAACTAAACTAGATAAATTCCCTAAGATAGCCATTTTTAGTTAGTTATTCACAAAAATAGTTTTTAAAGAAGAAAATGATCAAAATAGTTTTCTTTAAAAGCTAAATTTTTTATTTATATGCATTTATTCCTTTAGGGTTAATTAATTTAGACTTTATGATTTAGAGTTAAGGGGTGGGTTTGGGGATAGAGTTTCAAATTTCAAAAATAAATAAAAATAAATTGAAAATTTCAAAAAGAAAAATGCTATTTTAGTCATTTTATTTTTAGGGCTATTTTTGTGATAAAAACTTAAAAAGAGTTATTTAAGAGAATTGCCCTAAAACTATAACTAAATATATATGTTTAGTTATTTTAATTTATGTTTTCAAATTTTACAAATATAGCTAAATTTAGTTATTAAAATTTGCTACAGAAATAATCATGAAATAAAAATTTAATATAAACCAAATGACAATTAAATATAAAAATTTAATACCTTGACTTTAAACATATATAGTTATAAGTTTTATAAATTTAAAAGAACAAAATTAAAAGAATTAAATTTTTATTTGTAGCACTGCTTTTATATATAAAAATTTAAAAGAAAAAGAAATAATTAGAAAATTTGATTTATAGCAAAAAAAAAAAGATATTAACAAGCCCGGTTTTATCTGGTTTGTTAGTTCGGTCTCCAGTTTTTTTTTAAAGTTTGGGATTTATCAGTTTATTTTTGGATTTTGTTATCTACCCAATCTAGATATGTTTTTAGTTTAATCAAGTTCGACCGCTAATCCGGTTTATATTTAAAATACTTGTTGAAACCAAACTAAAAATGTAAGTGTTTAAAACACCAACAGAAAACGCTTGATCTCAAAGGTGTTGGTTATTGTGCGATAGTCCAAGGAAAAGAATTGGTGTTGAATCTCGGGTTTTCTCAAACTGAAAGTGGACATGAAGATTAAAATTTTAGATAAAGGTGAACAAGTTAAGATAACAATAGTCATAGTGAGTGGATATGATAAGTGTGAGATTGGGCAGTTTTTTAAAAAACAGAGCTTTTTATTTTATTTTATTTTAGTAGACTTTATTAAGATCGAAGATTATATAAAGACTAACTCTCTTTATAAATGCTTAAGAAACTCACTCAAAACTTAAGCTCAATCTTAAACTCTTATGTTATGCCACACTTTGACATATCCATATATATAAGAATATAAAGTCCTAAAACACAATAGATAAGGATGTTTAGATAAATCCTAAACACCTAGGACTTTCCTATTTCCTATTCCATAACTCGGTAGGAAATATATAGTTTTTATCTCTAACTCATTTCAAGCTTATCCCAACATAAGCTTGAAATCCTTATTGCTTAAATCTTGAATGCCAATGAGACTACGCATTTCTGTAAACTTAATCCTTCCCAAAGCCTTGGTTAATATGTATGCCTTTTGTTTGTCACCTGAGACGTGCATTACGCTTACTTGGCCTTTCTCGACACACTCTCTTATAAAATGATACCTCGAGTGTATGTGTTTGCTTCTTCCATGAAATACTGGATTCTTGGAAAGGGATATGGCTGATTGATTGTCGATTTTTATCACCACCTTTTTGCATGGCTTCTCCGTGACCTCACTTAGTAGCTCTTGTAACCAGATAGCTTGTTTAGCAGCTTCTGTTCCTGCCATGAATTCTGCTTCACATGAAGACAATGCGATTGTTTCTTGTTTTTGAGAGCACCAAGTAATCAATTTTTCTCCAAAGTAGAAGATGTGGCCTGTAGTACTCTTCCCATCATCTGGAGCAACATTATGACTGCTATCACTGTATCCCACCAATTTTGGTATATCAGGAGTTGCACGAGTGAAGACTAATCCATATGAAGTTGATCCTTGGAGATATCTTAAGCAATGCTTTATCACGGCACCATGTGACTCTTTCGGTTGATGCATGTATCGACTCAATACACCTACGGTGTAAGACAGGTCCGGCCTGGTATGGACAAGATACCTAAGACAACCGATAGTTCTACTGTAGACGGTGGCATCAATGTTTCTCTCCTTGTCGGCTTTAGAGAGTTTCATTCCTGGTTCCATTGGTATATGCGACATGTTGCAGTCCTTCATGCCACTATCATCAAGTATTCTCAACGCATATCGTCTCTGGTTCAGTGTGATTCTTCCTTCATATTGGCTAACTTCAATCCCTAGATAGTATGATAACTTACCAAGATCACTCATAGCAAACTTGGCTGCCATCATATCTTTGAACTCTCTAATGATCTTTGTGTTTGCTCCGGTGACAAATAAATCATCTACGTATACTGCAATAACCAAGAGATTGTTGTCCACGAACTTCCTATACACTGTCGGCTCCTTGGAACACTTTGCAAAGTTCATCTCGAGAAGTATATGATTCAGTTTTGTGTTCCAGGCCCTTGGTGCCTGTCGAAGACCATATAATGCCTTATGGAGTTTATAGACTTTTCTTTCACTTCCCTTTACTTCAAAGCCTTCTGGTTGTGTTACAAACACTGTCTCATTTAATTCCCCGTGTAAGAACGCAGTTTTAACGTCTAGATGATGAACCTCCCATCCATTCGTTGCAGCAATACTAATAAGTAATCGTATAGTTTCTAATCGTGCAACAGGGGCGAACACCTCTTCGAAATCTACTCCATATTGCTGTACGTATCCTTTAGCTACCAAACGGACTTTGTACTTGTTAATGGTACCGTCTGAGTTCCGTTTGATCTTAAAGATCCATCTTAGTCATATCGGTTTCACGCCACTCGGACAGTCTACTAAGCTCCATACCTCGTTCTTGACTATGGAACATATCTCATCCTCGCATACTGCAATCCATTCTTTTATCTCGGCAGCCTCAGCAAACGTTCTTGGCTCGTTGTTTAAGCACAAGAGCACTAACTCTCCTTCTTCCTCTGTGAGCATAATATATTCTTCTTCCTCTACAGCCATGACATAATCCTCTAGATACTTGGGCTTAACCCTCTGTCTCTCACTTCTTCTTAGCGTTGTTATATCACTAGTATCTTCCTGCTCCTGTGAGCTCTCTACCTCAATTACCTTGTCTCCGATGGTTTTATGATCATCTTCTTTATGATTATCCTCGGCATATCTTATAATCCCATGATTGCCAAATTCACTTAAAGCAACCGAAATTTCTTTCTCACCATTCGACATTGGCTCCTTCCAGTTCCATCCTTTTGACTCGTCGAATGTAACATCCCTGCTTACTATAATCTTTCGAGTTTCAGGGTCCAACATTCGATACGCTTTTGAACCCGGTTCCGTTCCGAGATGAACTAATGCTTTAGAGCGATCGTCCAGCTTCTTTATATATCCTCTGTTTGTCTTCGTATAACCTATACACCCAAAGATCTTTAAGTGAGATAGGTTAGGTTTCCTGCCTCTATAGACTTCATACGGAGTTTTATTCTCCAGTGATCTCGTAGCTATCCTGTTGATCAGATATGTCGCATGCCGAACAGCCTTCCCCCAGAATGAATTCGGCATATGCATATGTTTCAATATGCTTCTCGTCATCTCCATCAACGTCCTATTTCTTCTCTACACTACTCCGTTCTGTTGAGGGGTATATGGTGCAGTGAGATGTCTCTTAATCCCTGACTCTTCACAGAAATAATTAAACTCTCTAGAGAAAAATTTTCCACCTCTATCGGTTCTGAATGTAATGATCTTCTCGTCTGTTTCTTGCTCCACTATACCTTTTAATTTTCTAAACTTCTCGAATGTATCGTTCTTTTCTGTAAGCAAGGCAGTCCACATATACCTAGAGTGATCATCGATGATCACTAAAACGTATCGACACTCAGCAAACGTGCTTGGAGTTATTGGACCACAGAGATCACCGTGCATGAGTTCTAGTTTCTTTGTAGCTCGATACGTTGTTGCCTGCGGGAACATATGTTTTGCTTGCTTTCCAAGTAAGCAGGACAAGCAAATATCCTTTGCGACTTTCATATTTGGGACACCGGTAACAAGATCTTTCTGTATCATGGCCTTCATAGTAGGAAGATTAACGTGGCCCAACCTTGCATGCCATCGAGTGGATTCACTTATTTCTGTTAAGTACAGTAATGTCGTATCTTCTAGTCCCATTCTCACCTTATACAATCTGTTCTTTGACCTGATCGCTTTAACAAGGAGCTTGCCGCCTCGATCATGCATTGTTAAAGTAGTTTTCATGTAGTCTTATGTCACATCCTGCTTCGGTTGCTTGTCCCAGAGAGATAATATTGCTTCGTAAGTCAGGAATATAGTACACATCATTCATCTTTCTCGATTCTCCCTTCACATCTACGAATGATATAGTACCTTTCCCTTTGATATCGATTCGAGAATCATCACCAAATCTAACTTTTCCGGTAACTGACTTGTCTATATCACAAAAATATCTCTTATCATCTGTCATGTGATTGCTAGCTCCATTGTCGAGATACCATATGTCTTCGACTTCCTTGTTTGCTTCGTATCTCTCAGGGAAGCAGTTCTTCTCGTTTAAGTAAACCACTTCATGCATCATAAGCTCATCTGCGTCTTGTGTCTCGCTTCCTTCGTTTTCTTGTGCCTCTTGCAATTTAAGAAGCCGATCAGGACAATCACTTGCGTAGTGTCCTAGTCTATCACAACGATAACACGTCACACGGGAAGTATCTCTCGGCTGATAGTCTCTGTTCTGATAATATCGACCTCTACCGCATCCTCTATAGTATGATCGTCCTCCTCGTCCTCTGTTCCGAAACTCTCTGTTACACTCACAGTTTGGTTGTGTTGTCTGTTGGTCTGAGTTCAAGTACATTAACTTGCTTTGTTCTTCTTGTGGTTCTTCTTCATCACGAATTCTCTCTTCATATGCTTTGAGCCTGCCCATAATGTCTTCAAAACTGGTGGTGTTGAGGTCTAAAACTTGCTCAAGCGAGGCAACAAGGTGAATATACTTTTTTCGTGGGAGACAACTCAAAAACTTTTTGACCAGTTTCGGTTCCTCCATGCTTACCCCTAGAGCTGCTGATCTCGATGAAATCTCGGCCAGTTTACCTCCAAACTCATCAATTGTTTCTGTTTCTTTCATCTTTAAGCGGTCGAATTCATGTGTCAATGTCTGTAGTCGTGCTTCTATTACTCTTGCTGCGCCAACATATCTTGCCTTAATGGCATCCCACACCTTTTTAGCCGATGTGAGTTCACCGACTTGCAACACAAGAGCCTCGGGTATTGATTGGAACAGCAGACCAATTGCCATATCATTCTTTTCATCTTTATCGATTGATTCTTCCTCCACAACATCCCAAACCTTGTGTATTTTAAGTGCAACTTTCATCCTAATCGCCCATACTGTATAATTTGTTTCGGTTAACATTGGACATTGAATAGAAGATGATACTCCACCTTCTTTAGTTTTTCCGGCCATAGGGATTATATCGCTACTCATCTTTTCCTGAAACTCTGATACCAAATATTGAAATAGAAGATTATATAAAGACTAACTCTCTTTATAAATGCTTAAGAAACTCACTCAAAACTTAAGCTCAATCTCAAACTCTTATGTTATGCCACACTTTGACATATCCATATATATAAGAATATAAAGCCCTAAAACACAATAGATAAGGATGTTTAGATAACTCCTAAACACCTAGGACTTTCCTTTCCGGTAGGAAATATATAGTTTTTTTTATCTCTAACTCATTTCAAGCTTATCCCAACAGACTTGAGTAACAAGGAATGTTAGTGACTTATCCAAGGGACTGATAACATTTTACTTAGACAAGGGGAAAAGTTTTTCATTCGAAATCAACTTCACAAGTAGCTGAAGCTCTGGGAGAGAATGATAACTTCTTGAGCATCTCAAGTTGCTCTTCAGGATCATCTGACATAGTGCGGATTTTCACCATTTTTAGATAACAAGAGTTCCTCAAGATATAGGTGGCCACATCTCTCTGAACTTTCATTCCTTTGTATTCTCTCCACTCAAAGATTTCCAGACTGGTTAACAAGCAATCCGGCACAGAACCAGGTTGGTTCCAACACCCATCTTTTCTACAGCCCTTATGTGTCTGAGATAAACACTCTAGTAATTAGATCATCGAACCAGGGGAAACAAAAATACAGGAGAATATTCAGTTTAAAGAAACATATATACCCTTTTAAGCTTGAGAACGCGTAGTTTAGGTGTAACTTTGAGCAGACACACCAGTAGGTTCTGCCATTCTGGTTCACATGTACATAACTCTAGATGAACAAGTTTAAGAAAGGTTGTACCGATGGGAGCCTGCTCAAATAAAAAAAAAACGTCTTAAATTTAAGTATCATTAAACTACAATACATAATATTAGTTTCATCCTGAGGGTCACTTGATCATGTGATCGATCTCTCACATATGATGCTTTTCAATTGTGCTAAAGACACTTCAAAACATATTGATTATAGAGAAAAGAAGATTACAGTGGAATAGGTTGAACATATTGAAAGCTGCTTGACGAAAGAGAGAGATCCCAAAAGTTTATCAATTTTATCATAAACAATATCAAGATCTGCTTCCACAAGCTCAGGCATATCTTCAGTCAAACAAAAAGAGCCACGATAATCTATGAGGTTTAAGTGCTTCAAAGAAGGAGCATTGATCACAAACCCCAGACAGTTCATTAGAGAATCTTTTGCTGAATTATCCAGAGATAATCTCTTTAGGGACGGAATCTTAATGGTGAATATTAAAGTATTGTCATCAGGACAACGTTTCACCACCAAATCTTTAAGACTAGTGCAACTGGATAAAAGGGTTTCAAAAGACTTTTCATCTGAGTACTTCACTGATAGAAGATGTAAGGTCTTTATAGATCGAAAACAAACTGAAGAAGAAAAAGAAAAATCGACAAGACTTGCGTTCGTAAGTTTTAGGACAGCGAGTGTTTGACAAGTATAGAAGCTCCTAGGTAGTCTGATAGGATCTTCACCGGAGGGATATTTAATTTCTAGAATAGACACTCTGCGATCAACTGCGATTCTAACCCAAATCTCAATATCTAGATGACTACACTGAAACTTATCAATCTTCAAGCACAAACTTTCCAGAACCGGAGCCTTGTGCAATAGCAAAAACCTGCTAACAAACAGTGAATCACTTTCACAATCAACATCAAAGTCAAGTTTAGGAACCAACATCCAGAGAGTCTCCCATCGTTTCGACAGAACACTCGTGGATACAAGATCTTTTGTCTGAACAAAAGATAGTATCTGCAAGAGCAAAGCATCAGGCAACTCGCTGATCCTATCCATCTATCAAAAAAAATCAACAAAACCATGATGGTTTATAACACCAAAAATCAGAAAAAGAGACAAATCAAACTTGGAAACAAACAAGTAATCATAGGTGATTAGTGAGAATTTGATTAGAAATTCAAATAGCTACTAAAAAAAGTTCTAAACTCACATGATGGTAAAATGGAATCAGATCGATCAACAGATTCGCAGACTTGATAAAGGGGATTATGAACTAGTGATGAGGGTTTCTTTTATAGCTGGATGTTACGCTAGACTTCTTCATTTTTAAGGTACTACTTTTTAGAAATGATGAGGAAGCCGACACCCTTTTTTTTTTTTTTTTAAAGGTAGACTTTAAAAAACTACCTAGTGCTTGATAGTGGAGTTGTTAAGAAGATTTTGATCAATAGATAATGACAAACTTTAAAAGAAAAAAAAACTTTTTCGACTTTGTAGAAACCTCAGAGAAGTGAATGTCACGTTTTCTAAACGTTTCTTCTATGAAGGCGGCATGTAAAAGCCGATATGATCTCTTTCTCCTTGCGACATGCACGAACATACATGCAACAACTCTCAAAAATTTTGAAGAAAATTACATAGAATATTGTCCCCCAAATTTTTTTTTGTAAACTCCCAAATTTATAAAAGAACAAATTTAGTTAAAATCTTTAATAAATTAAATTGCCTATGCCTAGAGAGTGAAAATCATCTCTATGAATCACTATGTTGAGATATATACTATACTTACTATAAACAAGGAACATCAATCATTCATTTATCCACACATGCACACATCTTATAAAATGATTGAACCGGATGGTTCATTCGATAGAGAATGTTTTATCAGTCGAAATCAACTTGACATGTATTTGATGCTCTGGGTGAGAATGCTAACTTCTTAATCATCTCAAGTTGCTCCTCATGCTCATCTGTCTCAGTGAGTATTTTCACCATTGTCAATTGACAAGAATTCCTCAAGATGTAAGTCACAAGATCACTCTGGTCTTTGGTTCCTTTGTAACGTCTCCACTCAAAATATTCAAGACTGTTTAGCAGGCAATCCGGTACAGAGCCAGGTTCGTTCCAACACCCTCCTTTACTACAATCCTTATGTGTCTGAAATAAACATTTTGGTATTAGATCATCGAATCTAAGACAAGGAACACATGAGAGGTAATAAGTTTACAGAAACGGTTTTATACCCGTTTAAGCTTGAGAACTCGTAGTTTAGGAGTTGCTGTGAGCAGACACACTAGTAGATTCCACCACTCTGGTTTACATGTACATATCTCTAGATGCACAAGTTGTTGAAAGGTAGTAGTACCAATAAGACATGGAGCCTGCGTAAACTACAAATAAACTGTTTTATCTCTTTGTCTGGCTAAAGAGAAAGATATAATGTTTTAAAGAGACCAGAGTAGATTACATTGGATTTGGTTGAGCATATTGAAAGACGCTTGACAGAAGTGAGAGATCCAAGAAGCTCATCAAGTTTCTCATAACCAACTTCAATATTAGCTTCCACAAGCTGAGGCATATCTTCAGCCAAACAAAAGGAGCCACGGTAATCTCTGATGTTTAAGTACTTCAAAGAAGGAGCATTAATCACAAACCCGAGACAGTTTTTTGGATAATATTTTGATGATCTATTCAGAGACAAACTCTGTAGTGAAGGAACGTTAATAGTGAAAATAAAAACATTGTCATTAGGACAACACTCCACCACCAAATCTTTGAGACTAGAGCAGCTGGATAAAATGGTTTCAAGAGACTTCTCATCTGAGTATGTCACCGATAGAAGGTGTAAGATCTTGAGAGATTGGAAACAAACCGAGGAAGAAAAACCGACAAGACTTGCGTTTTTAAGCTTCAGGACAAGGAGTGTTTGACAAGTATAAAAGCTCCTAGGTAACCTGATAGGATCTTCATTGGCGGTATAGTTTAGTTTTAGCTCACGAACACCGTGATCAACCGCGGTTCGAACCCATAACCCAATGTCTAGAGGATTAACTTGAAACGTTTCAACTTTTAAAGAAAATACTTCAAGAACCGGAGCTCTATGCAATAGCAAAGACCTGTTAACGAACTCCGAGTCGCTTCCACATTCAAGATGGAAGTCAAGTTTAGGAACCAGCGTCCAGAGAGTCTCCCATCTTTTTGAGAGAAGACCCGTGGCCACACGATCTTTGGTCTGAACCAAAGACAGTATCTGCAAGAGCAAAGCATCAGGTAACTCGCTGATCCTATCCATTCTGTAAAGTTCAACGAAAAAAGTCAAACTCTGCATTAGTTTGCTTTAATCAACCGGTGTAAAAAAACTAGTAGATGAGAATAGCAACTGAATATTTTACAGAAACAACCAGATAACCATAAGTGAGATTTGCAATAACGATTTATGGAACCGGAAAATAAACTAAACCAATCTTAAACTCACATGATCCTAAACTTGAATCCAATATTAACAGATTTGCAGATCTGGATTACAGATTTACAGAACTGTAGAAATAAAACCAAACTTAACTCAAATGATAATCCACTCTTGATAGATTTGCAGACCTGATCTATGAATCTTGATATTGATGAGGTAATTCTTTATAGCTAAAAACTTGATGTTAAGTCTTTTATTATTATTATTTTCGTATTTAATTAATTAATAAATAATGTTTTAAGAAAAGTAGACTTTGACTTTGTCATGCGGAGATGGTGAATGAAGATTTGAATCCGTTAATATACATTTATATTCATAAGGTTAATTAATCTAGACAGTTTAGAATTAAAGAGTGAAGTTATCATTTAGAGTTAGGGTTTAGAATTAGAGTGAAGTTTTGGAGTTAGAGTTTCAAATTTTAAAATTAAAAATTAAAAATTAAATTTTTTAAAATAAAAAGGTTATTTTGGTCATTTTTTAAGATTATTTTTATGATAAAAACTTAAAATAATGCTATTTAAGATAATTACTTTTTTGTTTAGGCAAAATTGAAAAAATAAGTCATAAAAACATCATTTTTATCCCTTTATACATTTGCATTAATTAATCAATTTTGTAAATAATTATCCTTATTATAACGAAAAGAATTACTAAAATTTCTATAGAGTTCAGAAAAATAAGAAAAATTAATAGTATTTTATATGTTTTGATATAAAAAATAAATTCCAAAAATAATTAGGATGTGTTAATCTAGATTTATTAGAATGTATATTATAACCCTTTTTAAAAGGATAAAATAAACGTTCTAACTTATCTTCAATGTTTTATAAAACTTAGTATTCATATTGTAAATTTTTCTCTATGTTCTATCTAAATATATAATATGTTTGCCTCAATTTTAACTAGAATGCTTTGCTATTTATAACATACAATATATATTGTAAGCTTTTTACTTTATTATAGAAAATATAGAAAATGTTTATCTCTATTCTATTTTTTACTCTATCATATAACATAGATAAAATAGTCAATTTTTACAATTATGCTATCTTCTAAACACGTTAGAACTTATATTCTAACCTTGTGTATTTGTTCTATCCGATTTAGAATATGTATTATATATTTTCAGTTATTTATGTTTTTAAATATGAAGAAATCTAGGAAATAATCTTAACTAATTTTTATTCAAAATTATCTTGTTTTTGACGTTAAATGATATTGAATAAAAAATATAAGGACAATTATCTCAAAAGACCCTAAATAAATAAAAAATATAAATATAAAAAATATTTTATCTTTATTATTTTTGAATAACACGTATATATAATATGTATTTGAATTAGAATAAGAATTTTTTATTTTTTTTATTTTTCTAATTTTTATTTTGAAATCCAAAAAAAAAATTTGAAACTAATTTTAAAATTTTATTTAATTTTTTTATTATTTATTATTTATTTATTTACTTTAATTATTATTTTAAAGTTAATTAACTTTATTTGTTCAATTAAAGGGTTAATTTCGTATTTTGAAAAATCAAATATATATTTAGACAAAATTATAAATTTAAAGGTATAATGAGACAAATTCATTTTTAACATGACCTAATTAGCTAATTTTTCCTTTTGTTTATTGTAGTGGATCTTAACTTACGAATGTTCTTTAACAGTTTTGAGTTTCTCTTACAAGGGCAGTGGTCATTGTCATTTTTGATATGTAGCTTTGTTCTTTATTAACATGAGCACCACATGAGAGGATAAAGCCAAAATACAGAGCAGAACCTTTCAGAGGTTCTAACATTAAGATAAATGAAGCAGGTAACAATCCAAACGATGTTAACTAAATACATACTAACAAAGCTTTTCTCAGGACAGACTTGAGTTCATATCTCTTTTCTTAATTTCAGTCGAACAAGAGCTTGCATGTACTAGAACCGCGCGGAGCAGATGACAACTCCTTGAGCATCTCATGTTTCTCTAGCAGACTACTACTTGGCTTGGGAGAGATCATCACTTTCTTCAACCGAGTAGCGTGTTTTAAGATGAATTTCGCCACTTCCTTCTGCTTTTGTGTTCCTTCGTATAGTTCCCACTTGAAGGTCTCAAGAAACAACCCCTTGGGAAGAGACACAGGTTGCTTCCAGGTGGCACTGGGACTAAAGGTACGTCTAATATGTTTCTGATATCAAAGAGAGAACTAATAAACAACTCCAATGCTCTGCACAATCAAAAATCTGAAACTGTGTGTTGTGTTGTTATGTACCTGGCGGAGTTTAAGAACTCGTAGTTTAGGTGAATCTTCAATCACTCGTGTGAGTAAATCCCACCACCGTGGCGCACATGTGCATAGCTCTAGATGAACAAGCTGAGAGAAGACAGTACCAGCGGGATAAGCAGCCTGCATTTGAAGAAGCACAACACCAACTACAATAAATCAAAATCACTAAGAAACCCAGTTTTTTTGTTTGTTTGTGCAAGTAAATAGAAAGAGAGAGATTACATCTGAAGTCATCAGACACAATGCAAGACGCTTAACCGAGGTGAGAGATCCCAGAATCCTCTCAGTGTTTTTATAAATAACATCAACATTAGCCTCAACAACCTCAGGCATGTTCTCAATGTAACAAAACCCACCCCAATAGTCTTCAATGTCTAGTCGCTTCAGCTTAGGTGCAGCTATCACGAACCCATCGTCATCTCCTTCAAAAGCTTGTGAAGATTTATGCAAAGTGAGAGTTTTCAAGCACATGGCATTAACAGAGACGATTTTAACATTGTCACCAGGGCATCTCTGCACAACCAAATCTTCAAGAACAGAGCATGAGGACAAAAGATGAGGAAGTGAGTGGTCATCAAAGTACTTCACATCTAGAAGATGCAAAGTCTTGAGCGACTTAAAGCAAACATAAGAAGAGGCATCAACAAGGCTCATGTTCTCGAGTTTCAGAACCACGAGCGTTGTGCAAGCAAACAAGCACTTAGGCAATCTTACAGGCTCCTCAGCAGGACAATAACTGATATCCAGCTCACGCACGCCGCGGTCCACAGCAATTCTAATCCATATCCCTACATCTACATCAGCGTTATGACACATGGAGCCAATCTTGACACGCAAACTCTCTAAACTCGGAGCCTTGTGTAGCAGCAACGACCTGTCCACAAACATAGTAAACCTAGGACATGTATTGTCATGAAGCCTGAGGTCAAAGTTGAGCTTAGGGACTAATGTCCAAAGAAACCGCCATCGTTTGGACAAGAGACTCATTGCCACGACATCTTTTGTCGGAAGACGTGACAGTATCTGTAACAGGAAGTCATCTGGTAACCGACTGATCCTATCTCTGTAATCATCCATTTTGGAATCACCTGCAAAAGAAACAAAATGGGTATCTTTAAAGAAGACAACTTTATCCCAATCCCAAGCCATTGGAAGAAGAAACCTTTCAAAGATTCAACCTTTGTTACAGACTTAACAAGTTGAGAAAGCTACGATTTTTATCAATTGATTCGAGACCCAGAATGACAAAGGACCTCATTAGTTCGTATCAATTAAACTTACGATTTACAGAAAGATCGTTGCTTCAGTGTGTTTGATTCCTGCAAGGTTGTGTAGAGTCTCTCTCTTTCTCTCGCTTTTCTTTCTTGTTTTAGGCCCTTCTTCTTTATCTCTATGTAGGAGTTTTCCTCCCTTGCTCAAAGTTGTGCGATAAAAAAAAAAAAAAGTAAAAGAGGCAAATAGTGTAGGCCGGTTTTGATTTTGGATCGGTTCACTAACAGGCCGGTTTGATTTTGGATTTATTTTTGAAGCGAGAAATCAAACCAAATTATTTTCTTACTTTATGCAGACATGATATAGTACTGGACCGACCAATAAGACATTAACTTCCAACTTATAAAATAAAAGTTTTATTAAAAATTATCTTGAAATATTATATTCTTCTGGATCTAGGCTCTATTATTATTATATTTTCTTTTTGTATTCTGTGTCATTTAATTCAGTTGATTTTAAGTTTTGAACAATATTTTTAAATTCGGCTCAGGTTGATGGTCAAACTAGAGTAAGTCGTGAACCAAAAGTATATTTGAATTAGATTGATAACAAAATGTAAAATAGCTGAACCCATTGAAAATCATATCAATCTGTTAAAAAATCAAAAACCATTGAATGGATAAACTCAGATAAAACCATAAGTTTCTACATCTATGAATACTATGACGTCATTGAGTTGATCAAGAATTTGAATTTGACCAGGATGTGCCTTATATTTACATTCTTTGTGACAATAATGCTTATACTATTCTCACATTATTCCTTGATCACTTGACTCACGTCTCTCATTTTATTTCCAAAATTTAATGTGGTATCAACTTCTGCTTCCTCTCTGACTCTCTCTCTATGTCGTTGATGTGATCACAATACATTTATGTTGTTAATTATAATCATTGCTGTGATACGGTTTGTTGAAATGTTATATATCAGTTTGTGAAATACTATAAGAGGTAGTGTGTGTCCTGAAAATGAGTTATGTTGGAGTTTGTGTTTTATGATGTATGTAGATTTACTAAGCTTGAAAAATGATTAATATATTTATTAAAAAATTTACATTAAATATAAATGATATTACTTGAAAAGAAAAAAAGAAAGAAAATTATTCATGTAAGCGAAAAAATTATCTTAAGTGTATTTTGAAGATTTATAGAATAAGTTGAAGACATAGAGAATAAATTCAGATTTGTTGTTTACGGAGAACGTATCTTATGTGAAAACATACCTTAGAGAATAAATAGAGTTTTTTTTGGTGTTTGTTATTGTTTAGTGTGGAAGTACAACATAAAGCATTGTATGATGAAGTACAAATGAAGATATGAATAATATATCTATAAATTTGAGATAATACTGTTCATATGTTGAGTTTGAAGTAAAAAAATGAAACAGAGTCGAAACAATTTTTTTTATATGAGTAAAAAATGAAAAACTAAATAAAGTTGGGTTGGAGATAGTCTTACAGATTTGTTTAAAACATAATAGGAGAATTCTTTTTTTTTTTTTTTTGTAAAACTCTGTGTATGGAAGGAAACAATTGTGGGGTGTGACAGATTTTCTTCTTAAAATACGACAAATACAGTATTTATTTGGGGGTAGGGGTAGGGATATACGGTTAGACAAGTATAACGTTTTTGGTAAGATGAAACAAATCTAGTTTACAAAACTCATCACAGCAAATAAGTTGTTAGATCATTATAGAGAGATGAAGCAAAAAAAACATAGTTAATAGGATTAATCAAACAATTTATCGTTTTGATGGAACCAGAAACAATATAAACTTATAAACCATATAAAGCATGTACGTCATGATTCTTTCTTCCTTTTTGGATTATGGATTTCGTGTTACTATAATATACATAAATTATACGTCTAAGATATAATTTCCCCCAATTTTCTATACTAGTCTAACAATAATCAAGAGATATAAAGGTTTAAAATGTGCGTGATGATATATAAAGTAGAACTCATATAGTCATATTGGTAGCTTTAAATTTGAGCGGAACGTGACATGCATTAATCTTGTGCGTTTGTATATCTGAAAAGAAAATACGTGTGTATATAATAATAGTATGTTAGAGCATGTTTAATGGGAGTCTCTTAAGGAAGGTCTCTTAGCGGGATTTAATAGACGGTATCTTAGTTTTAACTAAAAAAGTTAAGAGACGTCTCTTAAATAAGAGACTTAAGAGACGTCTCTTAACTTTTTTAGTTAAAAACTAAGAGACCGTCTCTTAAATCCCGCTAAGAGACTCTCCTTAAAAGATCCCCATTAAACATGCTTTTAGGTGAGGTGTGTTTCTTCATCTAATTATATTAGTTGATGCTAATAAATTATTCAAATCAAATTTATCCACTAGTCTCTTTTCCAGTTCTACAAGGTAGTATATTTTTGTTTGGAGACAACATTAACGACAGAAATAAATATACTATCTTTATATAAACCTATTCAGAGAAAATATATGTTTTTTATTTCAATTAAGAAAGCCTGACACAATATAAGTTTTGCTTTGATAATAGATTTAAAATTTCTTATTATTTGTTGTAGTCTTGTAAGTAAATAGGCCAGTACACAGCTCTACTTGTGTAACATGTGCACATCCGTTTTTGTATTGTAAAAGACTCCCAATATAAGTTGTGAAACTATGCACTAACATAGTATTCGATTAAAATGAAATATATGTGAAGTGACGCCAAAAAGGAAAGAAATGTGAACACATAAACTTTTAACAAAAAAAAAGAAAATCAATAAGAAAGAAATGGGAAAGGCAAAGGCCCATGCTTAGAGTCTTAGACAAAAAGAAAGTGATCGAGAAAAAAAGAATACAAAAAGAGTTGTGGACTGAAAATGCGCATCGTCATTCATAGTCATACATGCGCACTATTAAACAAATAAAAACATCCCACGAATAAATTAATAAAACAATGAATGGTTCTTACTTTACTTTCCTGACTTTCTGTTTTGATTTGTCAGTGGAATAAAGAGATATAGAAAACGGGCCCATCTTCGCCATAGGCAACGACCTCTTCCTCTTCAACCTCATACCTCTGTGCCCATCATTGCCACGAAGAATTCTCTGTCTCTCTCTCTCTCTAGAAGAAGAAACATCTTCTTATATATATTCCGAGAAAAGAAAGAAATAAAGGAAACCAGAAGAGGAAATATATATTCCGAGAACAGAAACTGAGAGCTAGGTTTTTCTTTATGGGCATGCATTTGTAACGTACAAGAGATAATAAAGCTGTGTTGTTTTTTTCATTTCTCATTATATATAGTAATCTTTTTCTAATTTTGTGTGCGAGTGTGTGTGTTGTTTGAGAATAATGGGTAACTGTTGGTGTAGTTTTGAGCCTTTTAATCACAAAGTTTCTGCAAACGGTAAATCAGGTTTCTTTCTTTATCTCTTCCTCTTTCTTATTTTGGTGTTTTGTTTTCTGGAAAATTATACGTTTATATTTTTTCTCAAAAAAAAAGTATACGTTACTGTTAATTTTGGCCTGAAATTTACGAGAATATTTACTATGTTTTTTTATTCGAAAAGCTTGCACAAACTATGTTATATATGTCGGTTAATTCCAAATTATTCAATGGACTGTTCTTTTACTTTCCTGGTTTACTCTATTATGCTCTGTTAATATTCCTCTTTTCTAGTTTTTTTTTGGATTCGTTTCTCTATATTCTCTAGGTTTGGATTTTTTTTGTTTATACTTTGGAGCAAGTTTAATCTGTGGTGTTCTTCGTTCTATATATAGTCTCCTTCCATTTCATCTCTCTTCTTTGTCAGAGTGGTTTATGCTTTTGTTTTCTTCTAGATTGGTCCCTTCAAAAGTCACGTTTTTAATTATATATTCTATGTTGTTGGACTTTATTTAGAAGACCCCCTAGAAGAATATTTCCAAAATCAATTCCACAACATTTTAAGTAGAATCTTTAACTCTATCCGCAGAATGAAAACAATGGATATATTTTGTATTCTTACAGAATCAGCTAAAGACCAGAGTCCAACACAAGAAGAGACGTATATTAAAGAAGTTCAAAAGCTGCCATCAAACCCAAAAGAAGTTGAAGATCTTAGACGTGACTCAGCTGTGAATCCTCTGACAGCTTTCACATACGATGAGCTTAAGAACATTACAGGTAACTTCAGACTAGACAAAGTTCTCGGCGGTGGTGGATTTGGAAGCGTCTACAAAGGTTTTATTAAAGAGGAGTTGGGTGATGACCAACAAGTTCCTAAACCACTCCCTGTAGCAGTTAAAGTTCACGACGGCGATAATAGCTATCAAGGTCACAGAGAATGGCTGGTTAGTATAGTGTCTCTGTCTTTTTCTTGTATCACAAGTTTCAGACAATGGACTGAGATTCCTATATACTGTGTTGATGTTGTGTAGGCAGAGGTGATATTCTTGGGGCAGCTTTCACATCCGAACTTGGTGAAGTTGGTCGGTTATTGCTGTGAGGATAATCATAGGGTGCTAATATACGAGTACATGGCTCGTGGTAGCGTGGAGAATAATCTTTTCTCAAGTAAGTTTTATAACACTTATATGTCTTATCTTGCTGGAGATCACTCTTAAGTGGATTGCAATCCTTGGCAGGAGTGTTGCTTCCTCTTTCATGGGCCATTAGAATGAAGATTGCACTCGGTGCAGCCAAAGGACTAGCCTTTCTTCACGAAGCAAAGAAACCAGTCATTTATCGCGATTTCAAAACCTCCAATATTCTTCTAGACATGGTTAGTACTAGTAGTTGTGTAACATAAAGCTACTCTCTTGTATATTGACGCAAATACAGTTGTGGAGGTTTCATATTAACTTTGTAACAGGAATACAATGCAAAGTTATCTGACTTTGGACTCGCTAAAGACGGTCCTGTAGGAGATAAATCTCATGTTTCCACACGTATAATGGGAACCTACGGCTATGCAGCTCCTGAATACATCATGACAGGTAAGTTTCTAAGAAATACCATTTTAGTATTTTGATATCATATCTTTATGATCATATATGTGAGAGCTTTCTTGGTGCACAGGTCATTTGACACCAGGGAGTGATGTGTACAGCTTCGGTGTAGTTCTGCTAGAGCTTCTCACAGGGAGAAAATCATTAGACAAGTCACGGCCTACACGTGAGCAAAACCTCATAGATTGGGCTCTTCCACTGCTGAAAGAGAAGAAGAAAGTCTTGAACATTGTAGACCCGAGAATGAACTGTGAATACCCTGTTAAGTCAGTTCACAAGGCTGCAATGTTAGCTTACCATTGCCTTAACCGGAATCCAAAGGCTCGGCCATTGATGCGTGACATTGTGGATTCTTTGGAGCCTCTTCAGGCAACAGAAGAGGAAGCCTTACTTGTCCCCACTGTTCAGAAAGCAGTTATTACCATTATAGACGGATTGCCTAAGAACGGGTTGAAGAAAGTTGAAGAACTGTAGAAGCTTGAAGATGTGAAGAAGGTTACTGAAGTTGATGATAAGTCACATTGTAATTAGACCACTTGGTTTCTTTTATTTTCTTATCATACAGTTGCAAAAGTGAAAACTAGATTGTGTTTGTGTGTATCTTGACAAAATACAGATTAAGAGAGAGAGAGGGATACAAAGGTTTGTGAACTTTTTTCTTTCATTGAAATACAGAGCTAAAAACCTATGTATGTTCTCTTCTCACTTCTCAGTCCAAGGTTGTATTGTAGAGTAAAACTTTTCTGCCACCAATGTTTTAAAATCAGGCTTAAGTAGCGCATAAGACCATCTTCAATAGTTCAATTTATTTTTTCATTCAAAGTATAATAAATATAAAACTTTAATTATACTATAATGATACTTTGAATAAATAATATATGAACTATTATATTTATAGAGTAAACTCAATTTTTCTTTTATTATACACTGAAAAATAAAATATTTTGAAATATTTTATTTTATAGTGAAAATAGAGTATTATTATATATAAATATAGGTATTAGCCTAGATACTAATCTTCTTATCTAATTACCACAAATGATTAATACAGTCTGTTATTTGTAAGTCTCAATAGAAGCTGGGCCTCAAATTTGTTAACCCAAATTTGATTCGTCAATGCAACTGAATTTGAACAAAATTTTAATGATCTCTTCAGATTCGTCAAACAAATTGATTATAAAATTACTGATCAACTGACTCACTCTAGCTAAATGAATTTTAAATAATACTAAAGGGAATTTTTTTTGATGAAATGAGAATTTTTTTGATGAATATAAAAAGAATAAGCATTTACATGAGACTAAAAAGCCTAAAGAAGAAAATTTACAAGGCTGTAGAAAATGTTTCCTATGTATTACGCTGAGACTTCAAACCAACGTCGCAGTAATCCTGCGTACTTATCAGTCTTGTATTGAAGTGAAGTAATTCTGTTGTGCATTGTCTTATCTATGATCCGAACTACTTGATCCACCGTGCAAAATCAAGTATGATGTCTCCTCTCATTTCTTTCCTTCCATACATGATAGATGCATCATTTTTATCAGAATCTGGTCCAAAGGTTTGAAGGTTATTTCCGCTCATAAACTGCAGTGAGATCATCCAATCTGGCTATGTTCTATTTCCACTCAATTTGTTTGCTAACTTATCCCAAACTGTAAATGAGTAAGGAAAAGCGAAGAAAACACAGCCCTGTTGAATGCCCCAAGCTCTAATTCTATCACATGTTGACAATATGTTTCTCACAGCCAGCCAAACAATAAAGAAGAATCTCGGTACTCCTTGAGCAAACCAAACACTTTACTCCAATATGTAGCCTTCCTCTCTCTAATTTGATCTCAAGTTCGTGTCGATGAGAAGCAAGGTTTATAAGTGTCATCATAATGCTTCCATAACACAATATCACTACCTTGGTTGACATCAGGAATCGGTTCTAT
Source organism: Sinapis alba (assembly GCA_012274485.2). Lineage (NCBI taxonomy): Eukaryota > Viridiplantae > Streptophyta > Magnoliopsida > Brassicales > Brassicaceae > Sinapis > Sinapis alba. The sequence continues at coordinate 237,272 of MU105670.1, read as the reverse complement.
GAGAATGTGAGCATGGAGATCATGAAAATGGCGACTCATTTGGCTTTTGACATTCCAACGCGTTTGTGTAACCGCATCAGACACCCGATTAGTATGAGCAACACCAAGATAGCAGGTACTTACAGAACCCGTGATGTCTATTAAAGACACATACCTAACCTCTCTGGGTGAGAGGTGCAGACCACAGATAGATTTTCTCCCGGGTATTTAAATGGACCGTAAGCAATGAATCCATATCCGCGTGGCCACATGTGGAGCTAATAATTTCGCACTAGAGGAGAGTCGATTCCTGGTCTGGACCAACAAAGCAACTCCTCCTCTAATGGAAACCACTAGACCACCACATTGTGTTTAACATAAGTGAAAAAGTTAAGTCCACATGTCCACCACAATGTGGTTAACGTAAGTTAAAAGAATGACTTAACGTAAATGGAAAGGTTAAGTCATTCTTTTAACTTTTTTTTTGGTGCATGAGTCCATTCTTTTAACTATATCCGTTCTTTTTGGGACAAATCCAACCTCCACTCTTTTCATCTATTTTCCATAGTAAATTTTTGGTGATAATCAATCCTTCAAAATAGATTTTTATTACAAGCTTTTCAGTAATACTAAAATATCCATGATAAAAATTTAAATTTCTTCTTTTGTCCAGAAAATTCTGTTTCCAACATTTCCATTTTGGTTTGACATTCTTCCTAGCAAACATTATATATTTTCTTTTGAAAAATAATTTAGTTGAGGGGAAGTTGGGAATAATGCTAGGAGCCGAAGGAATGGGCAATATAGCCCATGATAAATAAAGACATAATTGTTCGTCTCATCTAGACACATCAATAATGTGGGCACATATATCTCGATTCCCATGTGTCTCCCAGGCTGCCTTTTGTTTTTTTCACGTCTTTATTGATGGTTGGATATGTGGTTATTAATTACTCACTCCATTTCAACATAAATGTCTATTTGTTACTCCCTCCGTTTCATATTAGTTGTCGTTCTAGGTTTATACACACAGATTAAGAAAATATTTAATTTTACATATTTTCAAAATAAAAACACAATTATCAATACACCTAACCATATATCAACCAATAGAAAAATAAAGTAGAAAATATTACTAATAAGTTTTGCATTAAAAACCGAAAACGACACTTATTTTGAAACAAAAATTTTACTCCAGAACGACAAGTAATTCGAAACGGAGGGAGTATTGTTTATACATATCTAAAAATTAATTAAAATATATTTAAGTTGTTATTAATTACATTTATTTGATCAATAGTATTTAAAATAAATAAAATTATTTATAAAATCAATGCAATTTGCAATTAATTTTTAGTTGAATGTAATTAATTTGCATTAAAAATCTAAACTAACATTTTCTGTAACAAAAAAATAGTAGAATAACATTTATTATGAAACAAGAGAGTACAAAATATTCTCATTTATCCGAATCTAACGACCATAGATTTTTTCACACTAATTTTTTTTTTCTTTTTGAAATTTCTATTAACCTTAAAAGAATACAAATAATAGATACATATTTGGGATATAGAGTTGGAATACAAACCAACATGAACATGAATGTTATGTCAATATTGTTCCAGTGGATTTTTATGTCATGGATATTCATATAGGCTGGAATTCTTTTTTACTACTTGGGAGAGCCTTCATGTGCTTGACACTCATATACAAGATTTTTTTCTTTGATCAAGTGAGAGTTGTCAAAGGACACACGCCTTACATTGAGAAAGGAGATGATCCTGGATTTCTGGCAGTTTGTTATTCTGATTTTGGTGCAGAGTATGAAGATGATGGCGAAGTGTCGATCGACACCCAACCAGCATCGTTTGACACTCTTGCGAGTCCAGACTATCAAGAAAGTTTCTTAGTTGAAGTTGTTACTCCTCCTAGAAGAAAGATTTGTGTAGTGTCACCAAATGAGTATGGAGTCTACAAAGATAATGAAGGCAATGCACATGTTATGGATGAAAGGATCATCAAATGTTTCTAAGAAAGATATAAAAGCACTACTTGAGATAACAAATAGTTTGGGAGGACGTTATCCGAGTTTACCACAATATGATGGATATTTTCAGATGTTTGTAGTTCATCCTACACCCCCAATATCCGCCAGAGGCTGATACATACAGTATATATCATGTCAATGAGTTGACTGATGTTAATTCTACATCTCATGATAGGATGTAGAATGAATTATGCAAGAAGATTGATGCAATATACTTTCTTCTCAACAACATCATTGGATGGTTGAGCAAGTGTATGAAAGAACTACAACTAAAAGTGGATTACATACATGAGATCATTCAGAGACAGCAAGAGTACATAACCAGAGGAAAAAAACAATCAAAACCTATGTTGGTACCTGGTTCGAGATGAGTAAAGAAGATGTTGATACTTGTTTCTCAATAAGTACTCAATTACCTCCATACTAGCTCAAAACCTCCAAAAAGTTAGCCTAAATACTACAAACAATCGTTTTATGGGAGACAACCTATTAGTAAGTTTTAAATTTGGTTTTATTTTCTTTTATTACTGATTTTCATGTTTTATTTGTTTCATGTTATAAAAAAAAGATATGAGGAAGACAAGACTGCACCCAGCATCGACCGACACTTGATCAATATTGATCGACGAAGCATCACGAGTATCGACCACCACTTTATTGTGTCGATCAACACTCAATCCAGCGAGCAGGTATACCATTTTTCCTTATTAAATTTTTACTTATGATTTATTTTCTTCATCAATCTTAGACTGTATAATACTATCGACAATATTGTTCAAGTCTGGGGGAGGTAATTATTGATATTATGTTTTATTTTAAGTTTTAGATTTTATGTGTTTTTATTGAGTTTTATAGAGTCAAGAAAAAAATGATAAACTTTTTCAATTTTTAACTATTATCTAACCATTCTCTAGCACCATTCGTTGAGATTTTTGATTGCAAGGTGTACTGAATCGAAAAACCAAAGTGGATCACCTGCCAAAGTGGTTTTATTTTCTTTTATTACTGATTTTCATGTTTTATTTGTTTCATGTTATAAAAAAAAGATATGAGGAAGACAAGACTGCACCCAGCATCGACCGACACTTGATCAATATTGATCGACGAAGCATCACGAGTATCGACCACCACTTTATTGTGTCGATCAACACTCAATCCAGCGAGCAGGTATACCATTTTTCCTTATTAATTTTTTACTTATGATTTATTTTCTTCATCAATCTTAGACTGTATAATACTATCGACAATATTGTTCAAGTCTGGGGGAGGTAATTATTGATATTATGTTTTATTTTAAGTTTTAGATTTTATGTGTTTTTATTGAGTTTTATAGAGTCAAGAAAAAAATGATTAACTTTTTCAATTTTTAACTATTATCTAACCACTCTCTAGCACCATTCGTTGAGATTTTTGATTGCAAGGTATACTGAATGGAAAAACCAAAGTGGATCACCTGCCAATAACAACCATGCTAGTTGAGAAAGTCTGAAGAAACCAAAGCTGACTTCCAATCTTAATCAATTCAACTTGCTTTTTTGGGGGGCTTGGTATACATTGGATCAGAATCGTCATGCAAGTTTGGAAGGTAAAAAGTCTGTGTGTTCTGGTTTCCCTCTCCTCTCTTTGGCATTGAAGAAACAAAAAATTGAGATGATTTCCTACGATTTAGAGGAATAGAAAAAATTTGTGTGACCCTATTATTCTACTTCAATGTAATGATCACACAAAGCTGGAAGCAAAGAGTAGAAAAATTTCCTATGATCTCATTATTCGCCTACACTTTGCAGAGTTGAAAAAGAGAAAATCGAAAAGATTTAGAGTATAGAGAAGAGAGAGGAAATGAATCAGAAAAGACTACATGTTGATCCAAATACTTGTTTGAGTTGAGTTTATGTGTCCATTGATTGGTACTCCCAAGATTTAGCTTATACATTTATTTGCAAAAATGAGGTCAGTATAGGGGTATGTTAGGCGGCATCAGCTGAGCTGTGAGCTGGATGGTTTTGTTGCTAAGCTAAGTTATAGTACATGGGAATGCCCCTGAGCTTGGCACCAATCTGATGAGGCTTGCAACATTGCAGAGGTAGATGTAGTAATTTAAAAATTGTATGAGTCTCTCTTGTTTTAAAACTTTTTTCACATGACTATTCTATTTTTGATTGAGGACAAACAAATGATAAGTCTGGGAGAGTTGATTTACTATGAAGTTTACCAATTTTCAGCCATAGTATAAGTCTTCTTTAGAGTTTATTTATTGTGTATGAAATATATTTTAGAGTCTTTTCAGGTTTAGGTATATTTTGGAGCAATGTGGAGATTATGAAGCATTTTGGAGCTAATGGATGAAAAAACTTGTAGATGTTCAAGAAATCAGAATCAGAGTCAAGATTTAGAGAAAGCGTCGATCAACACTGACCCCTTAGTGTTGCTCGACACCATTGTGATTAGACGGGTCTGACTGGTTTGAGACCAATTTAAGCTCAAAAATATCCACATATTTACAAGACTGCCATGGCCTACTTATTATCTATTATATATGTGTTTGGCTATTGTTTAGGCGAAACACACATCTTTCCTATCTCGTTTACACAACATAATATTCTAGGGTTTTAGTAGTTTTTGGAGAGAAGATCAAAGACTCCTTCAGAGATTTGTATTGGAACTTCAATATCTCTTACTCTATCTTTTTATGCAATTTATTCAGTTTATGTTTATGTCTTATTTAATTATGTCTGAGTAGTTACTTTGTTAGATTTAGAGTTTAATTAGGTTTTTGATGAATTATTGAATCATACAACTGCTAGGGTGAATTATTAGGATCTTTCATCATAATTGGACTTATTGCTTGTGTTCTTGAGTAGCTAATTAAAACCCTGAATTTATGATTATTGATAATTACGAGAGTAGGTTCATACCTTGATAATAATTCTGATGAGGTAGGTTGTTAGATACATGTGATAGCTGATCTAGAATCGATACTCTGTAGTATCGATAAACACTCGTTCCGATAAACACTCGTTCCTTGTTCACACGCAAGAGCTGGAACATAGGACTTAATCATCTGATAAGACTCGCAACGAGAATTGGATATCTTACTTTACTATTCAAGTTTTAGGATGGTTTATTCACACACCCTTAGCATCTATACATCATAATTTTTATTGCCGGAAACCCTAAGTATAGCTATTTTCTCTTATATTCTCATAACCAACTGATTACTTTTTAACTATTTTATTATTGATTGCTTAGCTTAACATAGATATCTATAGTCTATTGTGTACCCACATTCCTTGTGGATTTAATCAGTAAGTACTACAACAGAGTCTCTTATTTGAGAGAAAAGTTACTTTAGGATAATTTGAGCGATATCAACATGCATATTTTTAATTAGATTTACAATAAAATTACTTTAATTCATAAAAACGGGAGGCGATGACATATATCTGAGAAGGATTGAACTGGTTGTCTTCACCTCACAGCATCAGCGACGAAATAACAACCATCAAAATTTCCTAACGGCTCAGACGAGTACGAGACTGCTAGAACAGAGAGTCACATGAGAGAACATAAAACCACCCAACCGCAACAAATATATTTGCATTCTTATCTCCGGATTCGTCAAAAACAGTTTGTATATACACTAAGCAACAAAATATAAAATAGGAAATGTAGGAAATGTCTCTCCGATGCTGACAAAGGGCGCTCGTTACCGAAAAGCGTCGGATATGAATCAAGAGTTTGGGCTAGGCGGCAGATTTAGATGAGAGGAAAATTAGGTCTACCTTAGTTCTGCTGATCTAACAACCACATTATAAACTTATCATTTTGAGTCCAGCTAATAAGTATTGGACGACGATGATATTACTTGAATTACCCGGAAGTGTTGGTTAGTCGGTAATAGCCTATTAATGACTTAAAAAGAAAAATCTACAAATATGAATCACATATGGCCCCTAGCTAGTTTTCATGTGATTATAAGACTTGGCTACTCTCCAATTTTCTTTCACACTTACAAATATGAAATGTTGGTTAGTCGGTAATAGCCTATTAATGATTTAAAGTTCAATTTCAGAATACTGTAGCCTATTACGCCAAACTATCGAACCCTGTATTAACCGGTCCACCAAAGGCTAACTAATTTTCTATAATTTGTCGTTTTGAGTAAGGGTTTAGATGAGAGGTTTCTGCTAAGCCAAATCTCATCGTATCATTTTCAAAAGAGTAACTATGTGATGGTAGGGTGTAATACCCCATGACAGCTCTAATATTAAACAGTTGAGTCTATTTTCCACATAAAATTTGTTTTTTTCTCTCTCTTTGCAACATTATTATATTGGCATCATGTGATGCTACAGAATATAGGGTCCCCATAATTTATACCCACAAAGCTCAAATTACTGGTCGCTCGACTGTAATAATATCTCTATTTAATAATGGGTCCATGCTATGATATGTGGAGACTATAAATGAAGCGATGCTCAAACAAACATTTCCCTTAATTTTTTTTCTTTGAAACTTCCTTGCAAAATGATAGTTTGGCTAAGTGTGATCTTTTGTTTTTTCACATTCGCTTCCTCAACTTCACCGGATGATCCGGTCAAGTGTGAGTCCGGAAACACAATGTGCACAGTTACGAATTCGTACGGAGCCTTTCCCGACCGCTCTATATGCAAAGCGGCCAAGGTGGAGTACCCGAAGACTGAGGCTGAGCTTGTGTATGTGGTAGCTGCAGCCACTAGAGCCGGTCAAAAAATGCGGGTCGTGACTCGGTACTCACACAGCATCCCCAAGCTCGTTTGCACTGACGGCAAACACGGGATTCTCATAAGCACCAAGTTTCTAAACCATGTAGTACGAACAGACTCGAAAGCCAAGACTTTGACGGTTGAGAGCGGCGTAACGCTAAGACAGCTGATCGAAGAAGCGGCTAAGCTTGAGATGGCTTTACCATATGCACCCTATTGGTGGGGACTTACGGTTGGAGGAATAATGGGGACAGGTGCTCATGGAAGTTCACTTTGGGGCAAAGGAAGTGCGGTTCATGACTATGTGACTGAGATAAGAATGGTGAGTCCCGGTTCGGTTTCTGATGGATATGTGAAGGTTCGTGTTCTTAATAAGAACATGAATCCTGAAGATTTTAACGCAGCCAAAGTTTCTTTAGGTGTTCTTGGTGTTATCTCTCAGGTAAATATACATATATGATATATCTATAATTTTTGAAAATTCTATTTCTTATGTGTCACACTTATGTTTACTTTTATCAAAATCAATTACATAAATATTGTACTGAAGTAAATATGTTATGGTTATTTTTTATTATTATTTAATTAATAACATCCTTAGTAATATATGTTTTTTAAATAACAAAATAAAAGTATCTAAATAATATAAAATATTTAAAAAGTTCATAGTATTATTTGGAACCTTTTACAGGTCACATTCACTTTAACGTTTAAAAATGTAATATTATACTATCAATGGATAACTTAATTTTATTTATAAGTTAAATTTAACAATATAATCAATTTTAGATGATATATATATAGAAGCTTTATATAAAATTCACAATTTTTAATAGTTGAATTTTTAATTTCTTAACTAAATACACTATTAAATATTTTCAATTAACATATATTTTCATTTTATTAAAAGTAAAAATAGAAAATTATTAGGAAAGTATTAGAAAATTATTAGAAAATATTAAGGAAACATTTAAAAAAAATTTTTTATTATGAATATATTTTTGATCAAATAATTAGAAAGAATATTAAATATTCCAATCATCTGATATCATATTTCTTAAATTTTAGTTATTATTTCTGAAATGTTAATCAACTATTACTTTGAAAAGAAATTAAACATTTGATTTACTTATATAATTCCGCACAAAACAACACTTCCGTTTACTCTCTATCATAATTTTACCCCAAAACAACATCTATCAAATTTTCTATAATTTCATAAATATATATATGTAAGACAAAAATACTAAATGAAATTAACAAAACTAACCAGATATGTATCTTGATGTAACAAAAACAATTGTGGTTCAATTTAAAGAAATTGTTGTAATCCAAATTATTTAAATCAACTTAAGTTCTTATACATGAAATCACACATATAATTAGATGATAATATAAATGATGTAAAATAATATTCTGCTTAGTTTTTAAATATAAATTATAAATTTTCTTAAGTATTCTAACGAAAGAAAAATAAGTATCAATCAATTACAATAATATAATTATTTATGTATGTGGATGAGTTTTTAGAAATATTATTAGTTATGTTTGGTAATCCAATTTCAAATCCATTAACACATTATTTTGTTTTCACTCTTCTCCACAACAACATATCTCAAACTATATATAATTTTGCTTTAATAGATCTAAGAGGATGAAAAAACTAATGCCATTTAAAGAATAATCTAGCTTAAACCTATTTAGAAGCAAAAAAACATGCTTCAGTTGAAAAACAAATGCAATCAAATATACCTTAAAATGAATAAGTACACCATCTAAATTACTATATCTTAAATGAAATATCTAATTAAGATAAAATCATAATAATTAACATTCTATTTATTTTTATACACAAATTATGAAATAGTTTAAATTTTATAATAAATAAAATCAAAACATTAACCAATTATTATAGTTTAAGTATTTTATCAATGTTTATTTACATGTATGTGTATTGGAAAATCACCTGAATTTTAAAATGTTTACAGGTAACATTTGAATTGCAACCAATATTCAAGAGATCATTAACATATGTTATGAGAAATGATTCGGATTTTGGAGATCAAGCTGTGACTTTTGGGGAAAAGCACGAATTTGCGGATTTCATATGGTTACCGAGCCAAGGCAAAGTAGTGTATCGAATGGACGACCGAGTTCCTTTCAACACTTCGGGCAATGGCTTGTTTGATTTTTTCCCATTCCGTCCGCAACTCTCCGCAGCATTAGCCATCAACAGATTAATAGGTTGATTCTTCATTATTTAAGATATCTAACATTATTATATACTAGGTGATTTTCCCGTGCTCATGCACGTATATAAATATTTACAAAATAAACATATTATAAAATTATTAATATTTTAATTTTAACTTTAATTTTAATTTTAATTATTCTTAATTTATATTTATGATTTATTTTAAATAATATTATATTATTTGAGTTATACTTGTAATTTGGATATATAATATCTAGTCGTTTTGATTATTACGGGGATATATTGAATGTATTTACTTCGTCAAGTTTAACCATATTAATTTTGTTGCTGAAATAGATTAAATATTTAATTAATCTTTTTTTCAATTAGACTTTTCATTTTGGAAATAAAAATTTAGATTTTTTAAGTTACTCATTTTTGCGGGTTATATTTAATTACACATATTTTGTAGAACCAAATTACTTTTGATTCTAGTTAAATTAAATTTGATTAGTTTTATTTATTGCATTAGTGTAGTTCTTCATCTTAATATGTATACATACTTTCATAAATTATTTTGTACAACTTTATATTTATGGATTTGTAAAATAGTAGAAAAAACTGAAATGATGTTAAGTACCAACTTTTATAAATGAAAATTACCGATAAATTTTGTAAATTCTAAGTAACTTTATACTTTAGATGTATAAAATATAAATTAAAAAATATTCTAAATAATCTTAACAATAAAAATTCATATTTTTATGTATTCTTATTATAGGTATATTATGTTGTATAAATATATAAAATAAAATATTAAGCCTTATAGAATTTTTAGTGATATTTAGGTTTGATTAAAGTGTGCAGATTTTTTATTTAGTTAGTTTATTATATAGAAAACGTAAACCAAATTAAAAAAATTAACAAAAAGAAATTATGCAAAATGAATAAACATCTCAATAGTAGAAATTATAAACTATATTTAGTTCATCAATGATAATTTAGTATATGTTATTAAACTAATTTTTGTAATAATCTAAAAAAATAGACTGATATAAATGAAATATTTTATTAATTTTTAACATGAAAAACTGTTTTTTGTGAACTTTCCTTTCTATGAAATCACATTATATATATATAAAGTATATTTTCATAAAGGATTTTTTCTTTCCTTTTTTGTAAACATATTTTTTTATTATATGAATATTTCTTTTTATTATATATGTTATTTGGAAAATATAAAAAATGAAACTAAAATTAAAAAAATAATTGAAATAAATTATTAAGTAGCTTTTAATAATGGTAATTAGATATAATATTTTAACTCATTAATGTTGCATTTGTAATTAATTAATCATCGTAAGAATTAACATGAGCATGCCACCTAAGAAACTGATTTCTCAAATAATGTTATATAAATCATTTGCATAGTTACAGTGTTTCTTATATATATATTTGCTTTCATGGTCTGTAGAGGAGAATGAAGAGGTATCTGCAGATGCAAACAGGAGGTGTGTGAGAACAGAGCAAACATCATCGTTCTTGTTTTCAATATCATATGGTGTGACAAACAATGGTAATTCATTCACATATTTGTACACATATGAGTCTTTTTTTCACACATATGAGTCTTTGCATACAGTTTTACCAATATTTCACTTACAATTTCTACCACAGGCTTTATATTTACAGGCTATCCGGTTATAGGAAGCCAAGACCGTATGATGTCATCCGGTGCGTGTCTGGACAGCCAACAAAATGGATTGATCACGGCTTGTCCGTGGGATCCACGCATAAATGGGGAGTTTTTTCACCAAACAACATTAAGTGTTCCTCTCACACATGTCAAAGATTTCATCAACGACATCAAAGCACTTGTAAAGATCGAACCCAAATCTCTCTGCGTTCTTGAAGGCAGTAACGGTATTCTAATGCGCTATGTCACATCATCTCCTGCTTTTCTCGGGAAAGAGAAGAAAGCTTTAGACTTTGACCTAACTTACTACAGAAGCAAAGATGATCCCTTGACGCCACGTCTCTATGAGGATTACGTCGAAGAGATCGAGCAAATTGCCATATTAAAATACGAAGCGTTACCACATTGGGGGAAGAATAGGAATATAGCGTTTGATGGTGCCATTAGAAAATATAAGAACGCAAATGCGTTTTTGAAAGTAAAGGAGAGGTTGGATCCGTTGGGGTTGTTTTCTACTGAGTGGACCGATCAGATTCTAGGGTTAAAGGGAAACGTAACGATTGTGAAACAAGGATGTGCTTTGGAAGGGTTGTGTATTTGTTCAGAGGATTCTCATTGTGCTCCCAACATAGGTTATGTGTGTAGGCCAGGTAAAGTCTATAGAGAAGCTAGGGTTTGTACTCGAATAAGCGCTTGAAAGTGATTATTTCCAAAGTCTATAGAGGTTGGGTTTCTGTGTTATCTACGAGATGACTTGATTCGCTAGGCAGCTCCTCTGTTTTGGTTACAACCTTCCTCCTTGGATTCTCTCTCGATATAAAAAACTAGAGTATCATAAGAATCGCTAACTATGTTACAAAATATTCAAAGCATCAGTAAGAAAGTTATTTCAGCATTTCTTAGAATATTTCTTTACTCTACTTGTAGCAGTTCAGTACAAATGGAACATTCTATTCCCACATAAAACTTCATAAGTCAAACACAATTTTGCGTGTCTTTCTCTTCCTCACACTTGGATTCATTAGGGGTTATTTTCACCGTCCTCAAACACACCGAATGCTTCAGGACATCATACATACTGGACTAGGGCTTGGCAAGTCCCAGTGTCCCACCGATCCAGCGGACCCATCCACTAGTTAGAATGTTTCTAAGACCAGAGTGAAAAGGAAAGGTATTATATTAATCGGATCAGTGAGAACCAAAACAAAGAGAACATATAATTAGACCAAAGTAGGGGGAATCTGCATTACATTGAAAAGCTTGAGAACTCGTAGTTTATGGGAACATTGGAGCATGTTTGAAAGTAACTTAAACCACCCAGGGTTCTTAACGTGGGGTTCTTAACGTAATATAAGAACCATCTCTTAACTTTAACTAAGAACCATGCAATAATCATGTCCTTATATCTCTTATTGAGATGTTTTTTAGTTTTTTTTAGATAAAAGCTAAGAAAAGTCTTTTATATTCGCTAAAGGATTCTCCCTGAGATATGCATTAATCATGTCCAAGGAAGGTTTCAAATGTGTACATACTATGATCAAAACATTTAAAAGTAGAACCGTTTGTCATAGTCAGAAGAAAAAAAAAAGAAAAATGTTCATTAGAATTCTGAAAACAGAGTTTGCGCTCCATCAATCAACACTTGTAAAACTATGATCAAAACAACCTAAGTACTAATAATGCTCCAAGAATAAAAACGACTAAAACTCTTTATCTCTAAACCGTCACTTGTTAAAACTCCTTCATGTAGGCCCTACCGGTATTTTGTAGTAGCCATCATCTTTAGCTGTCGAGAGTTCTCTTTCAAATACTTCATCTCTGAGTTCTCTGCTTCTGTTCCTTTGGTATCGTTCCACTCGATAATTTCGAGGCTCGAAATCAAACATTCAGGAACAGAACTCGGTGGCTCCCACTGAGTCTGGACATCTCCGGAACTGCGGTAACATTTATGAAGATCATTTATGTATTGAGATGGAGGCAAATTTGCTTGACCTTGGAATCTGAGAACTCGCAGTTTAGGGGCACGTGTGAGTATAAGACGATACCAATCTAAAGAGCATGTACAGACTTTAAGAGATACCAGCTGACTGAAGTCGCCTATTGGATACGAATCCTGCAAGTAGCATCATTTAAATGGGAAAATGGTCAATTCCAATCCCAAAAATTTCCGTAGTGTCATAAACTGTAATCACAAACATAGAAAATAAAATTTTCTTTCTATCAAAATAAGTGGTTTTTAAAGTTTTTGCACATAGATTAATAAATCACAAAATTCTATACAATTTTTCTCGTTTACCTAAAAATAACAATAACTACAGTTAATTCAACCAATAAAAATAATACTGCAGAAAACAAATAGTCAAAAACATCAATTTATATTTAATTTTTTACATAAAAACTTAAAAACATCACTTAAAATGAAACAAAAAAATTTCTTAAAATTCTGCTGAAAGTGATACAGAGAGAGTATACCTTTCGTTGTTTTACACATAAGAATAGGTGTTTGACTGAGGTAACACATCCGAGCAGATTCTTAGAATCTCCATGTTGAAGCTTTATGTAAGCCTTCACCAGGTATGGCATTTTCACTAGTGAATGGAACCAACCAAACTGGCTAGTAATCGTTAACGACTTTAAACAAGGAGTTTGGATCACAAACCCAACATCATGTCCTGGAACTGGATTACCATATGGAGAACAATCATAGACTGTTAATCTTTGCAATGTAGGAACCATGATTTTGAAAGTTTTCACTTTGTAATAGCCGCATCGAACCACATTTAGCTCTTCAAGGACACGGCAACCCGATAGAAGCCGATGAACGATATCATCATCGCTAAGGAAGCTCACAAATTCAAGAGACAAACTCTTGAGTGACGTGAAGCAAATATTCAAAGGAACATCAACTATGAAGGCATGTCGTAGGCTTAAAGTCACAAGGGTTTCACATGTATACATGCTCTTAGGCAACCGTATGGGCTGGTACCAGATGGTACTACTATATTGGTAAAAGATAAGATTGCGCACACCGCGAGAAACTGCAACACCAAGCCATGTTTCAATATCTGTAAGAGGACCGAACTGATTAACGTATAGATGCACAGTTTCTAGAGCATGAGCGTTGTCTTGTAGTAGCAAAAACTTGTCGATAAAACGTGAAGCTCTCCAGTACTCACTCTCACTATGTTGATCGAAATACCTAAGATTTGGGACGTGTTTCCAAAGAGAACACCAACGTTTTGACAAAAGGCTTGTTGTGATCACTGCAAATTGCGATGGAAGAAAAAACAGTATCTTAAAGATCAATTCATCTGGCAACAGACTCAGCCTATCCATTCCTGCTTCGATAAGTTTTCGTTAATTTTGTTGCCGATGGTGAAAAAGTTTACGGCTTCTTGCTTTTCTCTAGTTCGAAAACCCTAGTAATGATGGACGCACAACAATCAAGATAAACTTAACTGATGTTTACTCATTATTTTTTAGAAGAGATAATAACTAAAAATAAAATAAAGCTATAACCGTCACCGTATTTCATGGGTGTGTTTATCACTTTTTTTTT